>JASSUY010008738.1:0-44147 GCA_032466535.1 Forpus xanthops
GGGAGGTGATCCTGCCCCTCTACTCTGCTCTCGTGAGACCTCACTTGGAATATTGTGTGCAGTTCTGGTGTCCTCAATGTAAAAAGGACATGGAACTGTTGGAACAAGTCCAGAGGAGGCCATGAAGATGATTAGGGTACTGGGGTACCTCCCCTATGAAGATAGGATAAGAGAGTTGGGGTTGTTCAGCCTGGAGAAGAGAAGGCTGCATGAAGACCTCATAGCAGCCTTCCAATATCTGCAGGGGGCCTATAGGGGTGCTGGGGATGGACTCTTCATTGGGGGTCTTTAGTGATAGGACAAGGTGTAATGGGTTAAAACTTAAACAGGAGAAGTTTAGAATATATATAAGGAAGAAGTTATTTACTGTAAGGGTGGTGTGGCATTGGAATGGGTTGCCCAGGGAAGTTGTTAATGCTTCATTGCTGGCAGTGCTCAAGGCCAGGTTGGACAGAACCTTGGGTGACATGGTTTAGTGTGAGGTGTCCCTGCCCATGGGAGGGGGGTTGGAACTAGATTATCTTAAGGTCCTTTCCAACGCTAACCATTCTATGATCTACTCTATGCTCTCCACATTGAATGCAGAAATTCTAAACAAAGGACTGCTAACAGGAAGAGAACATCCCTATAGGCAGCATGTTAACAGAATGAAAATAAAGACCCTTTCTCCTTCACATTGGCAAGATAAAACAAAGTGCTCTTCATATCCCTGACTTGTCACCTGAGTTTCTGTCTTGCCTTTTTGTCTGTGGCAATTATGGCTATAGGTGATTCAAGCAGGATAACTTTCAATTCAAGACCGAAGAGAGTCCAGAAAGCTGAAATGCTGTGAGGTTATTCAGAGAAGCAAAGATCTGGAGGAGAGGTTGCTTCTTTTTTATAATGACAAAAAAGCTTTGTAGCTCAATTTTCTTGGTATACAGAAGCTGCATATGTGCTTTTAAGGCTGTACAAGTGTTGCAGTGTGCATAGCACGTCTTGTGCCTGGTAGTGCTCCTCTTTGTTGCTGGAATTTTGAAACACCAAAGCTTGCATTAAAGTGGATGAGACTGAGATCAAGCAAGACACAAAGGCAAGTAGTGAAGTTATTGTGATTCTGGCATAACAAGAGGCAATGAGGACTTTTGCTTTGGAGTGGAGAATGACGCTGAAAACTCCTGGATTATTCCAGAACCAAAGTGTACCAAGCAATCCTGCTTGCATTTTTTCCTGACTACCATTACAAAAGCATAGGTGTAGGTAAGAACCCAGCCTGCGGAATAAAGTGTTAGAGGCACTGTTTCATGAGATGTTACAAGCAAAATTAATTTCATTTGGTTGGGAGGTAAATGCTATGCCAAGGCGTTAGGGACACATTTTTGATGTCTAGAACATGAAACGCGTACTCCTGTCCCAGAGGGATATGTGTGATTTTCTATGCTTAGTTATTAATGTCTGTATTTACTTTGTATTTCTGAAAGAGACAAAAAAACAGGTGGGGAATGTTGTGAGTAGTTTCCCAAGCCTGTGTTTCAGCAGGCTTTTGGCACACAGCCTCCTGAATTTGCTTGGGCAGGGTTCTTCCCCTTAGCCTCCTAAGCAAAGGGTTGGAGGTAGGCAGCTAAACTGCCTTCTAGGAGAGTTGGTCTGCCTCCAGTGAACTAGAGGGACCATCTCAAAGGGTAGGTTAGACTACAGGTGTGACTTCTAGATAGCTGAAATAGGCGGGAGTGGGAGTTACCTGTCTGCCTCTGTGCTGAGAGACTCTGGGAGTTCTTATATTCTGTAGACAACACCTTGAGGGCAGCTGGGGATAGAGGTGAATGCCACCCATTGCAAGTAGTTGAAAGTACATGCTCTTGAGTACTGGAACAGAAGCCCGGTTTGAGCATTTGGGGAATAAAATGGCAAGATAAAATTGCGTAATTCTGATTTCCCTGTTGGTTTCCATATTCTGATATGTTCTGGCATATGTTCAAGTATGTTCTCACATCAGCCGTGAGAACTGCTGGCCATGGACTTAATACAGTACAATGCCTTGGAGCTGGATGCACCAGTGTTCCTGTGTCACCTCTGTTTTGAGGATTTGTAGGAGTATTAGTTGGACCCAAGGCTCAGTCTGGGAGGGAAAGCAAGGCACGCATCACATGGAGATGATCCTTTTTGGAAGGACTGTTTGCTTTATTTCATTCTTTTTTTAAAAATCATCCATATTGCTTTCCATTCCCATTTCCTCAGCATTTTTAGAACACTTAATTAAAAGGTCATATTCGTCTATACATGGTGCCCTAGATAGCTTCTGTTTCCACTTTCAAGAAAAGCTAAAATTCCTTAGTGAGGATAAATGGGGAAAGTATTAGACCAAATTGGGTAGGTGCAGTGGAACATAGGAAGAAGAAAAGTGTACGTAGAAATTACATCTGCTGACAAGACTGCTCAGGCAAAGCATTAGTCACAGGCTGGGAGTCAAATGGCTTCCTAAATAACATCAGGAAACAGCAGCTATCATCAAATGACACATCGCAATATGATCCTTTGGGGCAAATTGCTTAATGCATATGCATTTCAGCTTAACTTGCTGTAAAATAAGGACAACACAGTGTTCACTCATCCCAGAAAGTAAATACATAGGGAAGGTAATAAGTTCACTAGAAATTCACATCATGGAATGATACATCAGATTGTATTGAAGCTTATGCACTGCTGCCTGTTTTTGACAAACATGCAATTTCATATGGGGATATCTGGAAGCATCTACTTAATCATCCTGGATTGGAGAGGTTTCACCAGTGTCCTGAGTGGGAGGTACTGTTCCATTGTGAGAAGTGCTCCTACCTTCTGATACATGTCAATGAAATTTCTGTACTTGAGCGCTCTGAATGACATATGCACATTTTTCCATGCATGCCCTCATGCACATACGTGGTGGAAAACCAAATAAGCTACATTCTCTTACCTCTTAAGCACAAGGTTATTAAATGTGAACTCCACAGTTTAAGTTGTAAAGCAGATTTCATAACTCATGTAGTAATATTCCCTCTATTTAATAAGGCAATCCATTGATCTGCAGCAGCAAATTATATTTTTTGAGCATTTAAGTAATACTTCCACTTGGCTTCCAGTTTACAAGGCAATTTAATATTTCCCTGGGCTCACTAGTGCTGACTGTACAGAACTTCTGGTATTGGGCATTTGTTCAGCACAGGAACTTGAACAAAGTTACTGCTGTTTAATGCACAATATGGGACAATTTCCTCCTAGAAATCTCCCCTTTGCCCAGCTACCACTGGCACTATTGGAGTACACCCAATTCTGGCAAAAAAATCCAGAAGTAATGGATTAATCCAAGTGAGTTGTGTAGGTAGCCAATATTAGGAACACCTGGCCCAAATGGGACATGGTACCAGATTTCTAAAGCTGCCCTGACCTGATCACCATCACTTCAAAAGCACCAAAGGACCCGGTGTCTCCCCTGAATAGTGGAGGGAATTCAAACATAGTAATCAGGTGCCTTGAGGAAGACGATTTCAGGTGGAGCCATTCAACAAGAAGTGGTGACACTTGTGTTGAACCTTAAATGATTTGGAAAAGATACTTTTATGGCCCTAAAGCTATTTTTTTTTTTTGTTTTCTGTTTAGGTTGCTCATGTAATGAAAGGTACTGCTCCTGTCTACAGACTTTCATCTGCAGCCTTAGACTATGGTCATGAAGGTGGTCACAAATGGAGTCCCTACAGTGCTGACGGCAGATATCTCCTAGCCTCATCCTTTTGCAGTCATGGTTGTACTGGAAAACTGCCAGGACACTGGAGTGAATTCCTGAAGACAGAAATATCCTGCTTGGAATATTTCTTTTTCTAAATAGATCCTTCTTCTAAAAGCTGCACTAGCCTGGAAACATACACACTTTCAGAATGTTTTTGAGAAATTTCCATTAGGTGGCAGCAGCAGTACAAGAATATCCATCCTCTTCCATACTCCGGGCTTCTGCACTTGAGCGGTTTCATACTGCACGTAAACTCAGCTTTACAACCCTTTCACAGCCTAACACACATGAGTATTTTCATTATTACAGCAACTTGCTGATGAGCTGAAATTATGAGTCAAGACCTCATCACCTGTCTGGCCAGTCCTTTGGGTCTCTGTATGTGACAGCTATGGCAGTCTGGACACTTGACAATATGGAAATGATGCGTCCCTGCCGAGAGGATCTCATTCTGAACTCAGTATCACCTACATATAAGACTGCGATGGAGTGTGAATGCTCAAGTTCTCTGCATTGCTTGTTCACCTGTTTTAGCAGTTGGTGTAAAACTATCAATAGTCTAAATACAATTGTGGTAGAGTTGTTAAATTTTACAGAATTCCCCATCTCTGGAATGGCCCTACTGCTTGCTTATCTGCTGTGATGCCAGAAGATACTGCTTCATTCCTCTCCTCATCTTCAGACTCTTTCTTCCTTGAAGTCTTGTTTTGGAAGAAAATTCCCAGCTGATATGTCTATTACATTCTTTGAGAAATGCTTTGAAATTTATGGAAGTTGTGAGACTAGGAAGCCTGCGAAGCTCTTTCCCTTTGGACACCAGTATTCCTAGGAATCTCTTGGGAAGAGGGGGATCTGAAACGTTGGCTCTCTGAACTCTGTAGGATGTCATTCAGGCACTTCCATCCAGCTGGAAATGAGTCAGTATCAGTACTGCTGAGGGGGACCTGCCTGGGCTGGCCTTGAGCTTCTGGAAAGCAAGGCAGAGACTGAACTGTGGCTCTTGTTTCCCTCACCATAAAGTGGCTAAAGTGGGATCTAGCTTGGTGCTCATAGTTGGGGGGTTCAAGTAACTGCTGATATGCTGCTGTATAAGATCCTACTCTGCTTCAGGCTCTTCTGCTTTCTGGACTTGCTGGCCTCAGACTCCACATTTCTCAGTGCTGCTCCAGGGGAGAAATCATGTTTTTGCTATATGCAGGGCACCTGTCTTCTCAAGAAGACCTTGAAGTGGCATCACCTTTTTGAAAAGCAAGTAGATGTACCTTATCTATCTATTGCTGTGACTGAATCTGTTGGCTAGCTGGCATAGATCCCAGTATCCTGGCATTCTCCATCATGTTCAAACCTCCTTCTATTCATCTGTCAGTGAACAACTACTGTTGCCTCACACCCTCCTGAAGCCTGGCCATTTATCCAGCTTTTATGGTGAGTAAATAATATGCTCAGTTATATGTCTGGAAATAAGGTTCTGTACAAATTCCTCAGGCAATCAATATACAGAGTCGTTTTATGTTAGAAATAGCTTGTTCCAAATGGCCATATATATCTTTATTATACTGTAAATTCTCACACTGTCACTGGAAGCCACATATGCCTTATTACCCAGCTTTGGTTGCAGAGGAAACTCCTTTCCTTCCCTTTCTAAGCCTCTTTTTTCGCCTACTGCCTCTTTGGCTCAAGCCTTCGGAATTAACCAACCTCTCCAATGCACTGCTAGATCTCCTTCCCTTCTGTCATGGTTTAAGACTTTCAAACTCACACAGTCACTCTCTCACTCACTCCCCCCTCTTTCTTCCCCCAGTCCCGGGGGGATGGGAAGGAGAATTGAAAGAATGCAACTCCCACAGGTTGAGATAAGAACAGTTTAGTAACTAAGGTATAACATAAATCACTACTGCTACCACCAATAATAATAATGACAAGGCAAATACAAGGAAAGAACACAACTGCTCACCCAGCCCCACCAAGCAGTGCACCCCCCTCACCTGATACCCAGCCCAATCACGCAGTGCTCCCCCCACCCTTCTGGGTCTCTGCTCCCCATTTCTACATCCTGGGCATGATGTGCTGTGGTATGGAATACCTCTTTGTTCAGTTTGGGTCAGGTTTCCTCTCTCTGTTTCCCCCTGGCCTCCTCTTAGCTTCCCCTTCTCCCTGGCAGAGCATGAGGCTCAAAAAGTTCTTGGTCAGACAAAACATTATCAAGCACTAATTGAAAACAATGATGTTATTAGCACTGTTCGCAGGCCCAAAATCAAAACCACAGCACTGCACCAGCCACCAAGAAGGAGAAAAATGACTGCTGCTGCTGAACCCATGACACCTTCCTTCCTTCTCACTTCCCTTCCAAAAGTGTCCACTTAGGATTTTTGTCTTCCCTTGAAGACCTCTCTGCAGCCTTCTTCCAAAAAAAAAAAAAAAAAACCCGACAAAAAATCAGGATTTGAATGTTCATGCCCTTTAACCTTACTATTTTAGCTGTGTTTTCTCTGTTAAAATTATTTCTATGGCAAAAACCCTTAATAGCTCCCAGCCAGCACTGGGCCCTGCTCTGTCAGGTGCTGTACCCAGTGCACAAGATGGCTTTAGCCATCTGAAAACAACAATTTTACCAGTGCTCATCTGTGTCCTCTGCTTAAGGTCTCTCCACATCTGAGGACTAGTCTGAAGGGTTTGTGAAAGATAAAGCTGTGGGACCTGGGCAGTCAGATAAAGTGAGGACAGTTCTGGCCACATCATGGAGTATAAACTGTGTTGGCACTGCAGGCAGGCATAGGAGAGATGGGTGGTTACTGCCCCTCAGCAGCCGGGGGGCTGCTTCACAGTTCTCTTGTGCTTTACCTACAAAATCACTGATAATGGTATAGGAGGAGGAGGTTTTTGGTAGCTGCAAGTCTTCTCTTTGGGGAAAAATGTAAAAAAGTAATGTAGGAGATAGCGTGCGGTGATATTTGCAGATGGAGAGCGAGAGGCTTCAAAACACAGGCACAGCTGACCTCTACAAGCACTCTCACTCTCCTTCCTGAGATGGGGGAATGAAAGCTATTTGCAGGGTTAAAGTTATGGGCATTGGAGGCAGGAAAATAAACAAGAATATCTTGAAGAGAAGACAGAAAGATGAAGAAGGGCTGTGCCCTGGAAGCAGTCTCTGCTTGCTGCTGTACACTAACTCAGGGCAGGTTTCACCTTCAGACTTGGAATTACTTTAAGGAGAGGTATCTCTTTTTTACCATGCTTATCAACAAGAGAGAGTGAGCTTGTCCTGCTCTGGCACAGCTGTAGCAAGTGAGTGCCAGAGACTGCCGTGGAGGAGAGGGGTAATGCCCGCAGGTATAAGGAGCATGGGTCGTAGTTTACTGTGGGTATTAGCTAAGCTCAGAAGAAAGATGTTTCTTTGCAAATCCAGCCTGTTTGAGCAAGTTCTATAGAGGCAATTGAAATGTATCCCTGGGTTGTCAGTATGAGTGTGCGTAGTTGGGTGCACACGCATTGGATGGCTGAACCTAGGTAGAGGGGATAAAATATGGCCCACGGGTCTGGGGATGAGAAGTTTCTGCCCACCTGATAAGAACTCCCTGTGGAATAATAGTATTTCTCTTTGCCAGGGGCTGGTGCTCTGCTTGGTGCAGAGGTGTCCACATCTTCAGCTGTGGAGGTATGACTTGTGGCTGAGTCATGATCTTGGACCAGGGTTCTCATGGAAACTTGCTCCCAGCTCCACCATCTGATAGGGAGTGTATAAGTGAAGTTGCTCAGCGTGGTTACTTGACATGTCTGGGAAGGGTGTTAGTAAAACACAGCCAGGAGGACTGGCTCCAGCCCCTGGGACAAGGCCTACATCTCTGTGAGCATCACCACCCTGTGCTAGACAAGACATGAAACCCCATCACAGCTTCCCGAAGGCCAACACCACTTGTGTGGGGAAGCAGAGCTCCACCACAAAAGCCAATGTAATCCCGCAGAATGAAGTTACATCTGAGTGCGACAGGCAAGTCCTTTGTTGGTGTAAATCACTGTGACCTGATTGATTTTAGGGCCAGCCTTGGTATTCAAGATGTCTCAAGAAGTTCTTTCGAAGGAGTCTTTAGAGAAATGTTTCCCCTTTGGTCTACTGTTAACTTGCCCGTGATAAAACATCTGCAGCGCGCTATCAGTGTGGAGCTTGCTCGCAAGAAGACAGAAGGAGAGAGTCTGCTGTTCATCTTATTGACTGCTTATTCACTTCTTTAAAAGTAATTAGGATTTTAATCAGAGTTTCCATGGATTTTTTGGCAAATCTGTAATTAAAATCTGCACAGTCCCCTTGCATTATGTACTGAACTTTCTCCCAGAGCTGCTCAAATATTTTTAATATTCTCACTTCCTCTAATGGAAACTGTGAAGTAGCCCAGCATAAAGATGAACACCTAGTGAAACTGCTGCAACAGGCCACCAACCCACAGCCCCCAACACTTTTTTGTTGTTAGGAGAGGTGTCATTTGCGATAACACTCCAGGCTGTAGGTTAACAGGACTGATCGACTCCAACCTGCTTTCTCCCTAATGCACAGAGGTGCTTCTTTTCTTCAGTGTACAGAGTGCAGTGTATGGAGCGGGGGAAGGAAAGGAGAAGGAAAAAAAGCTGCCTCACTGTGTGGGGATGGAGCCAGCCTCTTGATAAGCTTTCAATTAAGAATAGATTAAAATTAGGTTTATCTTCTCCTGAAATGGCAATGATGTTAATATAATAATACAATGTAATAACTTAATAATCTACTTGGAAGTGACTCATCCGCATTTGAAAGATCACAATTTTGCTGCCTAGTTGTGGGGAGGTTAAGTATGCCCATCCCTCATTTCTGCAGGTCTCCATGCACTTGTGGGGCGAAGCAAAAGTGGGCAGTAATTCATAGCCTGGCTGCTTCTCATTTGGCTGGTCCTTCAGGTGCTTGGATCATCTACCTTCAGGGCTACTGGGTGGTGAGATCTGAGTTGAGTGTGGCTGAGGAGATGATTAAGGGCTCTGATTTGTTTTGCATCAAATCTCGTGATAATTAGTGTATTCCCGGAGGAACATCCTCACCTGCTGGCAGGCACTGCATCTGTACAGTAGCCAGGGTTAGCCTAGCTTGCTTTGTCAGCTGCAGACCTACTGTGCTTGATTCTTCATCACACTCTGCCTGGTGTGAGGACCCTGCGTGCTTAGCCTATGGAAACAGGAAGGGACCAATGCAGCTGGTAGCCCTGAGGGATAGTGAGATCCTGGTCCTTGATTCCCTGTGAGACCCAGCGTTTGGAGACACTGATGCCCATGTGCAGGCAAATATCACCACCACTTCCTAAACACACAGTCCAGCACATGGACATAGGATGTGACTTTGTAAGGCTGCCAGAGGTGGTGTTTGGGAAAAACAGTGAGATCTGGTCATCTTTGTCTTTTCCTCTGTTCTAATGTTGGTTGAACTGCTCTTTGCATCACTTCCAAGTTCCTTGGTGTCATCCTTCACAGTTTAAGGTCACAAGGGGCTGGTTTGGCCTTTGTGTCTGTGGCTTCTGCATTCAGACACTCTGCTGCATTTAGATCTTCCTTATAGGTGAAGGAGGTCTGTTTCCTTGACCACATCAGCTGAGCAATGTGTTCCTGAGCATGTAAGTCAGTGTGGCAGGTTGGCAGCTATGAAAGAAGATTTTCCTCCCTGCTAACTTTCCTCAAACTACCTCACCCCTACAGGGCTCAAGGCTTCCAGCACCATGAGGAAAGTTGGTGCTCAGCCAGCTGTTTTGGAGGTGTATGTTGAAGCTATATTGATTTGGGCCACAGCTTCAGATCTGCTCCACACCAGTTCCTCCTTGGCTCTCTTCTGTGTACCACTGGCTTTCCATAGTTTCTGAACACAGCCTGATGTTGGAGGGGTACTCTGTTGGCATTTCTTTTGCATGATGCACAGAGCCATATGTGGAACCTGAGGCTTCATTTTTCTAGGTACTCTATTAGCAGGTGGCTTCCACCTCCAAGCGGTTTGGTGTGACTGACAAGGGAGATTTGAGGTGCAGAGGAATATGATGGGTCTGTGTATAGAAATAACAGTTGAGGCTCAGCAGAATCCTCCAGCACCTGGATCTCGTTGCTTACCCAGTCCCATTGCTCCACCAGGGAAAGTACAAAATCACAGAGCTTTGAGGCATAGCAGCTGGTATCTGGCATTGCTCAAAAAAGATCCAGGAGTCTAACACCCAAAACTGGCTTTCCCTGCTTGTCATCTAGCCCATCACATGTATTAAGGACTATGAAATCTTCTGGCCTTAGTGGGAGTTTATCTTCTCTGTTGAGGTAAAGGAAATAGATCTCCTCTTCCACAGGAGAGTGTTAGTGAAAGCTGCCCTGAGCTCAGGGGCTGATTCCTGCAGTTAACCCAGATCGCCACCCAGGAAGAGCCTGATTGAACTGGTGTTGTGGGAGAGTGCAACCACTCATCCAGCTCATGTCTGAATGCGGCTGCATGATCTCAGACATACCCCTTGATTTCAGGGGCAAGGCTGGTATAAATCCATTCCTGCAATCCAGACAAGGTAGCATTTTCCTGCTCTTCCTGGACAGAGACTACTCCAGTTTATATCTGGCAAAAAAAACAGTCAGAAATCTTCTTTTTCTTTTTTTTTAATGAACCTCCACTTGAGACCGTAGCAATCCACTCTCTTTCCAATGTCTGTGGTGTTTTGAATGCAGGGTGCATGTCTGGTTTACAGCTGCTGGAACATGTAATCCCACTGCAGATTTGGGCCTGGTCCTGCAATGAACTCTAAGTCCTCTGCTTATAAAACTGTGTGGCTTTGTATTAAATCCCTGTGAGAGCTTTCCAAGGGCCTGACTGCCAGAATAAAATCTTTGTAGGAACTTCTTTTGTAAAGGCCCACTAGTTGGAATTATCTTTGGTGCTTACCAGCTGTTTGATATCACTACATTGCTAGTCATTCTGCCAGGGGACTTTTACTGTAAACATTAATTCATCACATGTCCTGCTGATCAGTGCTCTTTTGTCAGACAAAAGACAATGTCTACTGCCCCCTTGAAAGGCTGCTCATGTTTGGTATCCTCTGTGCACTGTGCAGAGCGGATGTGATATGGCTGATTTCTCACCATCCCTTAGCAGAGGTGACTGGTGCAAGAAGCTAACACCATACTGGTGCTTAGCCCCTCCAAGAAGCTGAAATGATCAGCCTCAGAGGGAAAGGCAGGAAGGAGTTCCAATGCAAGGTAATCTCTGATGTCTTTAGCTAACGCTTGATTGGGCTCTGCCAGCTGCTGTCTGGATTAAGGAGATCCTGGACTTATCCCACATGATGTCCTTGTCTCTAAAGTGGAACAATATGGATCTATGGATGGACCACTCAGCGAATAGGGAATTGGTTGCATGCTCTCTCTCAAAGAGTTGTGGTCCACAGCTCAACATCCAAGTGGAGACCAGTGACAAGTGGCATTCCGCAGAAGTTGGTACTGGAAACTTTTTAACATCTTTGTTGGCAACATGGACAGTGGGATTGCATGTGTTCTCAACAAGCCTGCTGATGGCATCAAGCTTTATGGTGTGGTCAACACCCTGGAGGGAATAGATGCCATGCTAGAGAGGTGGGCCTTGTGAGAACCTCATGAAGTTCAATACTGAGTCAGGGAAATCCCAAGCACAAATACAGGCTGAGCAGAGAATGGACTGAGAGCAGCCCTGACAAGAAGGACTTGGGGTGCTGGTTAATGAAAAGCTTAACATGACCCAGCAGTAGTATGCACTTTCAGCCCAGAAAACCAACCACATCCTGGGCTGCACCAAAAGAACCGTGGCCAGCAGGTCAAGGGAGGTGATTCTGTCCCTCTACTGTGCTATTGTGCAACCCCACATGGAGTACTGCATCCAGCTCTGGGGCCCCAGCATAAGAAGGATGTGGACCTGTTGGATTGAGGTCAGAAGAGGCTATGGGGTCAGAAGATGATCAGAGGGCTGGGGTACTTCTCCTATTAGGACAGTCTGTGGGAGCTGCATTATGTAGCCTGGAGAAGAGAAGGCTCCGGAGTGACTTTAGAGCAGCTTCCAGTACCTAAAGGGGGCCTATGAGAAAGCTGGAGAGGGACTTTCTAGAAGTTGTAGTGATAGCACAAGGGGTAATGGCTTTAAGCTGTCAGAGGGTAGATTTAGGTTAGATATTAGGAAGAAATTCTTCACTATGAGGGTGGTGAGACACTGGCACATGTTGCCCAGAGAAGCTGAGGCTGCCCCATCCCCAGCAGTGTTCCATACCAGGCTGGATGGTGCTTTGGGCAGCCTGGTCTCGTGAAAGCTGCCCCTGTTCATGGCAGTGGGGTTGGAACTAGATGATCTCTCAGGTCCCTTCCAACGCAGACCACTCTTATGATTCTGTGATCTGGCTATGATTTGATTCCATGATTTGGCTGGGGATGATTTGCTCATCTTGTTTCATGGGTTATCCCACAGTGTAGCCTGTAGCTCATGTGCCAGGGTAAAGTATTCGTGTCTGTGCCCTGTGTTGTGTTTTATGGAGGAGGGTATGCAACATTTATATTCCCTTGTCATGAAGGCTGTTGTCTTGGTCTAGGACCTGCAAATTGAGCTTCACCCATGAGAAGTGATCAGATTAAATGGGTTGTCTTCCCAGATAGAGCACCCAAGACCTCTAAATAATAAAGTGTAATGATATAGCAATTTTCAGCTGACAACATTTAAGCACCTGAATGAGTTACCATGCTCTTGGGTGCTGGCCACTCTGTTACTGTGCTGGAGATTTCCTTCACTTAAGTGTGTCAGTGGCTTGTTTGTGCCCTTGAGTTTATTTAGCTGAAAGCAATGAATTAAGGCAGCTTTCTGTTAAGACAAACACCTACCTGTGCCCAAATGTAAAACCCTTCAGAGCAGTATTTACTCTTGTCTGACCTCTAATGTGAGCATAACCCTTTTGCTTTTGAGTTGAGTGGCTCACTGTGATTGACAGCAGGATGGGTCTGCTGAGTCTGGTGTGGGGTGGACAACTTCAGTAGTTATTGAAGTGACAAGGAAATATCAGCCTGGCGAAAAAAAGACCAGATTTCTTTTCTTTGGCATTATGGACTGTGTTTTTTCCATCTCTAGGTTTAATTAAGAAATGCTTTTAACGCGCTAGAAAGTCATCCCATGGAGAGTGATAGCACAGTAACAACATGGCCATGACTAACAGTTCTTTGTGGTTTTCCCTTTTCCTCTCCTGGTTGTGCAGCTGGGGATGTTAAAACAGGAAAAAGCTTGAAAGCAATTACACTGGGAACTAGTTAGCCATAGGCAGAGGAGAGCAAAGGAAAGCAAGGGAAAATAGGGGGAGGAAAAGACTACCAGGGGTTTCTCAGGTGTAAAAAGGACATTACATGAACTGCGTGAGGTGGGGCATCAACACTGGCAGCAGAAATCCATCTGTCCATCCTGTATTGGTGATAGGCCTCAGTTCCTCTACCCTGCTCTGGTTTGATTTTGAAGGTCACTCAGCACCCATCTGGGATCAACCAAATTCTTCATTCCTGTGTTTTGTCTGAGGTGATGCCCATCAGGTTGCTTTTCGCCACTAATTGTACTGATGACCTCTATGGAGGAACTTGTGGCAAAAGGTGGGGAACAGTCCTGGGACCCTAGTTTGTGTCTCACCTCATGTGTCTCTTTACACCAGAGTTTGTTGCTTCACTGCTTATGGGGTACCTATCTGTTGGAGGGGCTGCTTGTGTTGGGATGGGATGGCATAGGCTTTGTTTCTGATATTCAAGGCTAAAATTTGCACCCTCTGCAATACTATCTGCTTTTCTCCCTCAACTGTTTGAGGATAATGAAGGCAGTAGTTTCTTATTCGAATATATGCTGCTTTAGAAGGTTAAACTGTGGGCTGCCTTTGTGTACTTCTGTGTTCCATCACCCACAATCCCATGACAGCAGGTTTGGTATGTGCTGGTTTAGCTGCATTTCCTTCCAGATACTTACCAGTAGGACAATTACATAAATTTGTTAACAGTGTCAGGGGAAAAAAAAGCATGGGGTATATTGCAAACAGAATGTGCTTTTTATTGTAGCAATGATATAGGCTGTTTTCTTGGGCTTTGACCTGTATTATTTTGGCCTGATTTTGATGTGCCTGGTTTTTAATAGTTCGCCATTGACTGGCACAGGAGACTACTTGTAAGATTGTAATAGAGAAATTCAAATATTGTACTTTCTATAAAAACAAGACATTCATGTTGAGTGTAAAAAATGGGGAAATTTAGCCTTTGACTGCAAGAACAAACTCGGGTGATTGTGGATGTTTCTGAGGGTGCTTTTTAGCTTCTCAACAGTATAGTCAGGACTGAACCTCCTATTTGGGTGTGTGAAAACCCCTTGTCTTTTTTGCTGAGCAGCCAGGGCTGGCCAACATTGTTAAGTGGGTTCAGTGTTCAATAAATGGTGTTTATTGTCGTCAGGAAAAAGTAATTCCCCTTCCGGCAAGTGCAGAAGGTGTGATTTGTAAATAGAAGTCTGGGAGCAGTGCTGTGGCTGCAAATACAGCCAGGGGTTGACAGAAATGCAGCAGAGCTGGGTTATGAATGTGTTGGTGTACAGGAGCAGAACAGCCCTGTTAAAATGCAGATTCTGCTTGCTAGAGACACTGCCCTGAATGAGACCCTACAGAAAGCAGATACCATGCAAAACAGCTCGTGTACCATAATTCCCAGCCATGCTTACCAAGGGGGAATTATCCAGATAATATGGGGCTGGAAAAATGCATAACAGCTTTATTTGATATAATTTCAAATATGAAATATCATTATGAAAAGTGTCTTACATTGTCCATTTTGTGGATACTGAGATGCTTGTTACACGGGGCATGGCTGTTTTCCTTTGAGCAGATGATACTGCTTGTAAAGAGAGAGTGATGTTCTTTCAAAGGATCTCCACTTACCTGGCATGCTTTAATAAGTTTTCAGGTCTCAGGAGACTTTGTTATGCTCTGATATCCCACCTTGGGTTCTCTTTGTCATTAATTTTCTCTGGAACAGAAGCACCTGAGCTTCAAACTCAGATGGTGGAGGAGCATTTGGGAATATGCCATTTACCCTATTCCTGCACTTTTTCCTGAACATCTTTGGCCGCAGCTGGAGGCAGTCTCCTGACCAAGGTGGAGGCACATCTGTCTTGGCAGTGATGATCCTGGCATCATCTACAGACTGGGTGTGGAGAGGGCACTGAACAATTTAGCACTGCCCTCTGGACACCAGTTTATGCAGCAACCCTGTGGGATTGGCCTCCCTTTCTTAAACACAGAATACTTGTGTTAACTGTATTGTCCCTTACAGCACTTATCTCCCTGATGCGTGCAACCAGCTCCCTGCCCTGGGCCTAGCTACTATTTAGTCAGGATATAGATGTTTAGTCTGTTTTAATCTGCTCCTCACAAATCAATCACAGAAGCCTTCCAGCTGTCTCTGCTGCCTTTCTGTCAGTGCTGTGCAGTTTCTTGGTACCCAGCCTGCCACTGGGGATTTAAAAATATGTATGTGTTTTTTTAACCAAGCATCTCTTCTGCACTGAGCTCTTGGAGACCAGCAACTGAAGGCTGTGTGCATGGAGATATACAGGGAGAGCAAGCTGGAAATCTGAGAAAGATCCACCAGGATGCCTGCTATGTCTCCCTGACCCCATTGAGGAGCTGCCTTGTTTTGAGTCTGTCACCTCAGTCATTGGGGAGCTGCTGGAACGGGCTAGGAACAGGCTGTGCTGGTGCCAATGACGCTACACAAAAAGGCATTCACACATAACGAAGCTCTGAAACACCCTGAGCAAAAGTGTCAGCAGCTTGAAATGGGGTCAGCTGTGCTGTGGAGAGAAGCAGGCGAGGCTGGGGGAGCAGGGGAGAGACCTCCCTCTCTTCTGTCTGGCTGAGTCAAGGAGCCTCTAAGGCAATGGGGAATGAGCCTGCTCCTGCTGACTGTCCCTGGGAAAGCCAAGCTCTGGTAGAGGTCCTTAGCCCTGCTGCAGATGAGGGTCTGGTGGCCCTGGTCTTCTTCAGGCCTCACATAGGTACCCAGAAAAGCATCCTCCCAGCCACAGAGCTTGGCTTTCTGAAGCTGCTGTAGGCAAACAGTGCCTGCAGACTGGCAGTTCATGCAAGCTCCTGAATATCTGCGATTCCCTGAGCAGCCATGGATAAGTTGCCGTCTTGCTCTGCACCTCAGTTTCCCCTTTTTTATAACAGGATAATACTGCTGATCTGCCAAGGGAAGGGAGGAGGTAGGGAAAGGATGTTTGTGTCGTTATGGCTGTCCCTGCCTGCTGAGCTGCTGTTCCTGAAGAGCTAAGAAGTTGATTCTGAAGCAAAGGCAGTAGGGTGCTTGCCTTTGCCACTGAACTAGTGGCTGGCTCTAGACACATGATGACACCTCTTCAAGCTGCTTCCTTAAAACAAGAAGGTACATCCCACCAGGTCCAGGCAGCACCCAGAGCTTTTTAAACTGAATTCTGTCCCAACCAGTCTGTGGTCCCCCTTTGAAGCTGTCATGCCTCTGGCTAAAGGAAGCTCTTCAAGTTGCGTCACAAGGACCCACTACAACAGGGCAGGTAAAACACTGGCCTTACTCAGGCTATGCTTGCTTCATGAATCAACTTTGAGAGAAAAAGATTTTTAAGGCTATACAGAGTGAAAACAAAGTCTTTCTTTGCCTTCCAGATATTAAGTAGCAACTGAGCTGCTAAAGCACTTTGCCAGCAACAATTCTCTGCAGCGCAGTACCTAGGGTTGAGCCAGCAGTGCTACTTGCTCTGAAGACATGAGATGCAAACCTGAGGACATGTGGGATGTAGTGTTGCTGTTCCCCATACTGGAATGCATAGTCAGTGTGTAGATACCAGCTGGTTTTGTGTTCAGGATTATTACAAGTGTAATCACCAAATGTTGTTTCCTGAAACCCTGGGGCTGCTTTGCAGCAGATTAAAGAAAGGAGCAGAAGCCTATATGCTATTTCACTGGTCAAAGTGGGGAGAACAAATTCAAGTGCCTCTTTTAGCACTGTGAGGCAGCTGTGCTCTTCTCAGGGCAGTTGCTGGGATGCCACCTATCTATGCTTGATGGAGGGGAAAGCATCTGTCCTAGCAACAGGCAGTGAGAAGCAGAGGCCATGGCTAAAGTGAAACTCTTTGGGTGACAGCTTGGCAAGGACTGAGGGGCAGATGCAAGTCACAAACGTCCCCACTAAGCAGTGTCAGGTGCTTTTTATGGGACTGTCACATGCCATGTGAGAAAAGGCTGTGATCTACGCAATGGAGCTTTGTAGGGCTCAGCAGCAGCAAGTGTGAGGTGTTCTGTGGAATTTGTTCACTGTTGGTTGTGACTCTAAGTTACCGTCACCACAATGAGCTAAGGGAAATGGGTTGCAGGCACTCTTCAACTGCTTCTTTGCACAGGCAGGCTGCTACTTAAAAGAGACTGTAGTGGTTTTTAAGCAGTACAGATGTATTAGATATATCATGTTACTGTTAAGCCTTGGTGCACTGTGGAAATGTTTGGCATTCTTATTCTTCTTTTAGCAAAATGAGGTTTAGGAAGTTCAAGTGACCTGAATCCCAATACATTTCTGCACGAGAAGAAACTGGAAAGGTGGGGATGTTGCTGTGCCTTATTACAGGCATTAGAAGTGATGATTGGATGTATTTGACTGTGCTTATTCTTTATTTCTAACATAGTTTTCATAGCAGAAACAAAGTTGGAAATTAGAGAAAGTATCACCTCAGAGTCAATAGATCACAAGAACCAAGTTACTCAGAGGATGTATCCCCTTCCCATATATGTATATAGAAGTTGGGTATGTTCAACTGTTTCAGCACCCAAAATATCGTAGGGAGACTCACAGTGCTTTCTTTTAACCCCTTGCATATTGTGTTTTATATTTGTGTGAGATGATTAAGTTAAGCTAAATCACACCAAACTTAGGCTGAAGTTTTCCTTACTTGGTGTTTAAGAGCTTACACTTTGGAATAAATTCAGCCTGTAATATGCTTATTTTTTGATGCTTCTGGGCTCTTCCTATGTGGTCTCGAGCTGAGAAAGTCACTATGTTATCAGGAGGTTTCAGTTTGCTAAGCAGAATCTACCTGTCTTCTAAAAAAATGTTCTTAGGGAATTGATAGTCAGTAAAAGGTTGCAAATGGTTGTTATAAAGAGCTGGCTGCTTTGAAACAAAAGAATGGCTCCTTTCCTTTTCCAGGTGAAAACTTGTCCCAAAGATTAAGTGATTTGCTGAAAGACTCTCAGAAAATGTAGAGCAGAGGTAGGAAATGAACCCAAGTCACCTGACATCCCATTTGATGCTCTCTTAACCAATCTGCCTGCCTGTGTTATGTGAAACTTAGCGAGAAACATGGGTAATGAACCTGCCCAGAAGAATGACTCTGCTGCTATATGGCACGTAATCCTTTAGATTTAAGAAATGGCATAACTTGTAAGTAGGAAGTTTACAAAATATATCATCTGAAGACAATGCCATGTTTAATGCATTTGGTGCCAATGATTTGCTTTCCCTTCCTATACTGTTTACAGAGCAGCTAGTGCAGAGCTATTGAGCTTGCTATTGAAGATGAAAGGCTTGTTGTTTTTCAAAGCCCTTTGTACCTCTTTACTCCTAACTGTGGCTGTCAGTACAGATGCTTTTTATTTCCTTTATCATTTGAGGCCTGAAGTCCTGTCTTTAAAGATTTCCTCAATTCAAAGGAAGATTTCATTTGCTCTTAGTCCCAAATGACCTGAAAGGTCTTTGCTCTTTAGTTTGGGCTGAAGATTCTATAGGCAATGCTAATGTCTTCGAAGGATTGCCGACAGCCTTTAACCCTCAGACAGCCAATGTCCCATCTGAAGTCCTTTGGTAAAGTCATGAGGAATTCAGTCTGTCTTGCTCGTTTCTCCGGCATGGGAATGAGAATACCCCTCTTGAACTACATAGATGCAGTGAAAAAATTCTGGTGACTATTAGTAGTGTTTACAGTTGTACACAAAGGATGCAGCTTCCTCCCTCACAACAGCCGCAGAGAGCATGTGCTAGCTACAGTACAAAATCCCCCCCATCAGATTTTCACTGAAGTTATTTAGCAGCTAAGTAATCAAGGCAGCAGAATCTTCCCCATTTCAAAGTTGAGGCACTGAAGCTATGGGAGGTCAAGTAATTTTTCTATCATGATAGGAAGATGAGACATAGCTGAGAATTGAAACCAAGGTGCTGCTTTGATACCTTAACAACCTGATTATCTTCTTGTGTGCCATCTCCCATGCACAGAAATAGGCTGACTTGAAGGATTTGCTCTCCTTCCTCTAGCCTGTCAGCTAGTGGGTCTGTTACTGATCTCTCTGATCAGACATTAAATCTGGATGATCTCACTTTTTAAAATATGTTCAAGCCAATGAGTTTTTCTCAGATTCAGTCTAATTGGTCCTTAGTGGCAGTTTGAAGGACAGTCCCTGCAATGCCCATTTCAAGCACGCAGCCTTCTCACTCAGCCTGCACCAGCAGGGTTATCTGTCAGTCATACTAATGCTCCTAAATAGCTACATTGCCCAACTGGAAGGCAGTCTATGCAAATCTCATAACAAAGCTACACTGAACATAGCTGTATCCTGAGTGTTCTCCAAAGCTCTCCCCATCAGTGCATTCAAGTGACTTTTAACTGATGAAATGCTCTTCAGGTAAATGTGCTTTTCATCTGTAAATGCATTTTCTGTAAATGACTCATAAAAGTGATTCCAGCTGGTATTTTTTTCAGGTTGCCCTATAGCCCTGCTGCCAACACAAACCCCTTGTTGACCATACAGGGTAGTCCTGGAGAGGAGCTGCTTGTGAATTGTGTGGGGAGCCACACTCTTCTTAGTGGAAGGAGAAGCAGTCCCAAGGTCTTCGTGTTCACAATGACCACAGAGAACCTTGCTGTCCTTGCTGAGCAGTTTGAACACTGAGTAAAGGGTGAATTGATACTGAGTGTGCTGAAATGAAAGGAGGAATGCATTTAGATACATTTTTCAGTGTTCTCCACTTATAAGAATGTGATGGCACCTGGACCTTGAGAGACCCAAATAACTATCTGCTTGTTCACATAAAATGTTTCCTTCCTGTTGTATTTCTTGGGATAGTGTTTATATAGCAAACCGTATGTGGAATGCATACAAAGTTCTTCCTTCTGTGTATCCACATGTGAACTACTTCTTTGTTGTTACTGATTACCCATTACAGAATTGAGATTAGACATGCATGAATGTGAGGAAGGCGACATTGCTGCCAAAGAAAACCTGTGTCTTGCATATCAAGTATCAGGTTATCAGAGAACTGTGTAAAGAGTTATCAAAATGCATATGGCTACTACTGAAGGTGTATGTCTTTTGGTAGGGAATGTAGTTCTTTCTCTCTTTGCTATATTTGGTCAAATTGCACAATGTAAGTACAAAAACATTCTCCAAAGGAATAGCTTCAGTCACATTAGAAGTCTGTACAGAACTGGAAAGTTAATGTGATTCTTTTAAATCCTAGAGCATTGCCCTCCCTTTGCTTTTGCAAACGGCCTCATCTGAGAATAGAACAAGTTCTCTACCTGATTCTGTTACCAATTTTGCCGATTTTTATTGCAAAAAGGTTTTGTTAATTTTTCTTTTGTAAATTTTAATCTCTTCCAAATATATCCCAAGTGCACTGAATGTTATGTCCTGCCACAGAACCCTTTGGCTTAATAATTAAGAGATTGATCACCACCAGTAACAAGCATGAATGTTTAAACGGTATATGACTCTTGTCTGTACTAATGCAATAAAAGTGGGTTTACTTTTACAGTGGTAATTTTAGCAGCAATCTAAATCAAAACTCTGTTGGTGATAAGGCTAATCTTTCTTTAAAAAGAAATGGAGTGCTAGTTAGTATTATGGGTACATTATTGTCTTTACCTTCTGCAATCAGCTTTTATTCATGCTTTACAATAGGTGTAAATTTTTATATTTCCTTAGGCAAGCACAGGAATGAACTGAACTTCTAGAAAATTACTTAAAATAAGCAATACTGTACAACGTGTAAAAGGTCAACGGATTCAAGCGCTGAGCTCTGCAAATGGGCAGCCCTGCTAGGCTGGGGCTGGCAGACAGGCAGCTTGGCTGCGGATGTGCCTTGTTCTCACTCCTCAGGCCTAGGCTTCTGAAGACTGTGACCAGATGTAGGAGAAGCAAGGAAGACAAGGAAAGTGGCTTTGTACCTTTGTGTGATACAATGACAAACACAAAGAGGAACTCTGGAAAGTTTTGACTTTGATGTTCTTGAGCAGTACTAAAACCATGAAGCAGCCAGTTTTATTTTCCCATTCTCTTGATAATGTTGCTTTGAAAATTTGGAAGAAATCGCTGGGCTAAAGTGTCGTAAGTGGTCAAGGCATGGAAAAGCTTCTTGCTCCACATGACACTATTCCCAGGCTGTACTGGCTCAGACAAGCAATGTGATGGCAGCTCACAGTTGTAACACTTCCAAGGGGGGAGCTTTTGTTTTTCCTGTTTTCTAGCTTCAGCCAGTGGAGTCCAGGTCAGTCACAGGATACCCATCATACCTCTCTGTGGAAACTCTAGATGGATATATGCTTGTGATTGATTTGAGGATAACCGCTTACATCAGTAGTACAATTCCTGTTGGCTCCAAGGAAAATCTGTTCAGCTGAACATCTAGACAGATAGGTTAATAATTAGCTTTTCTGCTCCTTTAGTGTCTGGATGGTCCCTTGCCATGCTCTTCCAAAACAAGACTGCCCTTGCATGAGCTTGAATGCGTATACAATGTACTGCTCCCACCTGACTAGACACAGCTGTTCTGTGTGCATGGCTGCACAGCAGAAAATGCTGAGGACCTCAGGCTGACCCATCTCAAATAGGAGTCACTGCCCTCTGTCTTCATGTCTCTAATCTTTCAAACTATCCTCCTATATGATTGCTGTTTTGTAAACTCTCATAAAAGTTGGTTGCAAAGTGCTATCAATGCAATTTTAGAGTGAAAGGAGAGAAATGGTGACAGATTCTGTGCAGTATAACTGAAGGCAGTGACATACACTATATTATAGTTGGCCTTTTAATCTCCTGTCCTTTTTTCTTTTTTCTTTCTTTTTTATCAGCAGCAAGGTGGCAATAAGTCAGCTTAGGTTGACTGCTCCTTGCCTGAAGGGCCATACCCATGTACCATGTATCGAGCAATGACTATGTGATGGCCTCCCAGACAGTTTGAATGCTAAGCCTTGTATGTTCACCAGTCTGGAATATTCCTTACAAAAGCACTTGTTATGAGTGCAAGTTCAGATTCTATGGTAGAAACAGCCTCCTTTGCAACCATCAGGGATGGGCTTGAGTTGTGGCCTGGTTTCTTGGGCCTGATCAGGTTTGTAGATTAACATATTTTACTGGGCAGGAGTAGGATGTACCTCCTTGAGTTGCTTGATCAGTTTGGTTCACTTAGCAATGGTAGGTTGGGTATAGCATCCTGGCTTGCTTTGTGCTGGAGAGGTAAGGACTCTTAAGGGAGAAAGTTAAGGGACTCTTAAGTCATCTTTTCTGCCAACAGTGACAGATGGGGCTGGCTTTGATATCTCCTTGCTTTTTCCTTGGGAATTGAAATGGAATCAGTAGCTGGAGAGCTGATGAATGGCACTGAAATTGTATTTTGGTACCAGTGAGGAAATCCAGGGCTGATTACCTTACCCATCAAGGCTAGAATGAGCCTAGAGACTTCCACAGTTGATGAAAAAGGAAAAGATAAGGGATAGAGAGTCTATATATGGCCTTCCACACACTGAAGAGCAGAGAAGCAAATCCGTCTCTTAGCTGATAGTGATAGCCCATCATCATGGCTCTAGAGTGACTTGGGGAACAAGATCTCTCCAACTGCATACTGGAAGCAGGAGGTTCAATGAAGTGAGCTTCTATTGTGTGTCCTGAAGCCAAACAACATTTATTTCAGGAGCAGTACTTCCGGTGCTAGCAGTGCGCTTTTGTTATCATACCCTCTGGGGCAAGTGCTTGGCTCTGGTGCTCAGAGTAAGGCAATCCATTGTTTTATCTTTGGCTTTCTTTGCCTTCCCATTTCTGGCTCACCTTAGTTCATTGCATGTCAAATTACTTTAATTCATTGTAGTTCCTGCCAGGATGGGGCATGGGCTAAAAATATGGTAGAGCAGAAGGTACCACATGCACAGCCTGCTTTCACTGGCTAGATACAGCTGTGCAAGCCTGTGATCCCAAAGCTCTTTCATTAGCCTGTGAGTGGACAGGGAGCCTGTTACCTACAATGAGTCTTTTGCCTAAGAAAGCACTTTGTGACTTACCCTACAGCAAAGTGTTAAGTTATGCACACTTGTCCCTTTCCAGGCCATCCACCCAGCCTCTGATGGAGAAGATGAGGCGCTCACTCTGCTGTCTAAGCTGTGTTTGGCCATCTTGCCATTGGGCTGCCCTGTGCTTGTTGCGCATCAATACAAACTGCCTCAGGCTACCACCCAATGCGTCTGCCACAGATTTACGAAGCAGCTACAGCTTTCATTGGAATGGCCAGAATCATCTGTTCTTCATGAAAGGGGCTAACCATCATCTGGCATATCTCTGCACCACTGAGATCTGTTGTAAAGAGTGAGGGACTGAGTCCTCAAATAGCATGACTATAGAGCAGGATTTAGTTACTGTAAGCAATGGGTCTGCCTTGATGTGGTTGCATTTGTGTTAGAATGAGCTAGGCTCCTTCCTCATGTAAATCCACCTGAATCCACAATGTCTGGCAGTTGTATCTGTCACATACACATTTTTTTGGTACCCGTAGTGTCAGTTTCAGGGGTTAACGTTCTCCCCATGGAGAAGTATGTTCTGGTAGACAGCATGTAGCTGAGCTATCTGAGAGTGCCCAGCAAGGGAGGGGTGGATAGGTGGGACAAATCTGACCCAAGCAGATGGCAAGTAGCCGTTCTGTTTGCTCTGCCCTTTCCTCACAGCAAACACAATCCCAGAGCTTGTCCTCCTTTGCTTGGCTGGTAAATGAGCCATGTTTACTGAAGAGGCAGCTGAGGAAGCATAAACCTGTATTGCCACTCATTGGCAATAACATGCCTCATTGCATGTGCTTTGTCTGTGCCAGCAAACATTAGCAAGGTGGAGAAGCTGCAGGAGAGTGCACTGGCAATGCAATTTTCTTCAGCCCTAGAAGATCTGGGAATGGAATGCTGCCTGCATTTTGAGATTATGAAAACATGGAAAACATGGCTTCAGTCAGTGAAAATATTTTTGACATGTTCTAATTGTGAGCATTTGTGTTTGCAGCTTTTTTTAAACAACAAATATTTGAAATGACATATTTGCGTAATTTTGAAACATTATTCTCTCTCTCATTTCTTATATAAAGACAATCTTCTCAATTCCTTTCCCCCAAAGACCCCATTTTTCCACCAGTTGGTAAATCTGCTTTATTCAATTAGAGCTTTTGTGGAGCTGAAAAGTTGGGGAATTTCACTCTTGAATGCTAAATGGTAGCAAAGAGATTACCACTGGATATAAAATTAACCCCATAACTAGTTTTTCCTACTTTCTAGCTAATTTTTAAATGCTGGTTAATTCTGTGTTTGGTTTGAATCTGGAAATTGCAGTAAGAAGCCTCATAAAACAGCTAGAAATTATTCAATAATGAGACATCAGACAGAGATGTGCATCCACATGTTTTATAGCAAGCAAAGACATTAACTATTCATTCACTGGCAGTTAATTCCAAATCTCTATAAAGGGCTTTAAGAAAATATATGTTCTTGAGTTTTACCCTCAGTTAAGTCTCCCCTCATACTAGGTCTTGTAGCTACATGACTAATAGTGTTGGACACCAGAGTCTGAGCCACCTTAACAGCTTAGCACCACAGTAAATCTATTCACTTCTTACAGCAGGTGCTGGGTTTTGACTACGCTTTGCTCCAGCTCTGTGTTCCTAGCACACAGAATTGCCCCATTGGTGACAATCCACTGAAATCAGTGGTGCTATATGTGTGGATCTATTCCTACACGCTCCTTGTCTTCCACAGCTGCATATGCCGTGCCACAACTTCAGCCTGGTATGTGACCTGCCACTGGGCGGCACGATGCCTGCTCTGATGCTGGCATATTAAAATACCTGGATGTATACATATGCATATGTAATTGTTTGAAAAGTTCAGCCTGAGGAAGGTTGAACTGAGGTGCAAAGAAAGCAGCCCTGTCTGGCCAAGTACAGGAGAGGAAATCTCTGCTGTAACCAATGATAACAAACCACACCAATTACTCAATTAAAGCTAAACCCGTCTTTAATCAAGACAGTCAGTTTAAGAGGCCCTTGGGATTTTTCAAGAAGGAGGAGCTCCTAATCAATGCAAAGGGAATTGCTCCTATTTATTTCAGGGTTGAAGTTGCTCCTGAATTTACAAGTGCTAATTTTGAAAAAGAGAATAAATCAATAGTTTTTAATAAAGAACTTTCTCCTTGTGAAGTGTGGGGAGGGAATGAAAGCATTTCCCTGCACAGTTTAGAGTTCATTACTGTACCGATCAGGGAAAGTGTGCAAGAAAAGTGCAGTCAGATGAATATTCCTTGCTTAACCTCAAAACCAGTAATTCAGAGGAAGAAAAAAAGCAATTTCTTCTAAATCTGAGTTCCAGGTGACTACCTTTTATCTGAGCTCCATTAAATTATTCCCTTGCTAGATTCTCATGAAATAGGCTGTTTGTTCCAGCAGCTGTTGACTCCCTGCGATCATTCTGAAACCAAAACATTCTGTTTTCATTAGCAATGGTTCATCTTCCACCCTGGTGACATGAGCGGCTTGAGGAAGGTGTTTGTGCCTAGCTGTCACTTTTCGGCACTGAATCCCTGTTTCTTCACTGGTGTGGGGACAGACTGGATGGACTGCTTCCTGCCTATCTCTCTGGCTGTGGGGACAACAGAAAAATGTGAGAGCATTTGGCAGCCATGCTACCTCTAACCAAGTCAAGAGGCAATGTCCTCAGCAACCTCATGCTCGCTGCACAGACTCGTAGCCAGATCCCTCACCCTCATTCCCATTGCAGTGTCTTGGCAAGGTCTCTTTTCAGTCTCAGCTAGGATAATTTCTTCCTTCCTTGGTTGTTCTGTTATCTCTTTGTATCCAGGGTTTATTTCTGTGTGGCAACCACCAGTTTTTTCTACAATCTCCTGTTTATTCTGAATTTACACACTATGAGTTTCCTACACAGCCCTTTTGAAAACCACAGATTTATTTGGTTTTACTGCCTCTAGTCCAAGTAGCTCTTCTGAAATCCCATAGGGATGGAGCATTAGAGGCAGACAGATGTGATGAGCTGCGGCTGCTCCACACAAAGTGCAGCTGGTTGGAAGCTGGCTTTTTTATAAACTGAAGTATTGTCCAGCCCTGTTTTCACCGACCTGATGTATCAATGTGCTGAGGGGCAGTAGAACTGCCTCAGCATTTCCCAGGTGGTGTTTGCTTGGGGCACGTTTGCCCTGACAGATTTCTTCCCATGCATGAATTCTGAGGCTTTTTATGTCTCTGCCTATAATTTTTATTGCAAATTGAGCTCCCCTCATGTTGTATTGCTTTTCTTTCCTCTCCTTTGTGACCTCACACTCATCAGTGTCTGAATGCATACCTTTACATAACTCATTTTCTCTCTCTGCTGTCTGTGAGAAGGGCTCTGTATCTATGACCCAGCATATGTCGCTTTGATGCTAGTTACTGGGGTCTGAAGAGCAGTTCACACACCTTGAGAAACTCAGGTCTATCTAGGTGTGTAGAAGATCCCAGAAGTCTGGGATTCCCTGCCAGGAGCAGCATTGGGAGCTGAAAGCTTGTGTGGCTTTCAAGCTCCTGATTCTGTGATGTGGAGCCTACAATCCCCCAGACCCCAGGGATTTGCAGGGTCCTCACTGCAGGAATGAGTTGGGTTTCCTGAACAGCCAGGTGGAACTGAGATCTGGGGATCCAGATATCTTCTTTCCTGCCAACACCAAGAAGGAGATTCTTTCTGTCAAACCAATTTACTACAGGTCTAGCACCACAGGCAAGGCAGAGCATGGATGAGAAGAGAATCAGGCTCTTAATCTCAAAGGATGCAATGGCATTTTACCTTATGCTCTGAATTATTCTGTCACAAACATCTTGAATGTCTAGTTTATCTGTTCTAAAATGATCAGTAGACTGCTCATCAATCAGCCTTATTTAACAACTAACATGCTGCAGGTGGTTTAGCAACCTGAATATTTGGGCTGAAATGATTGCATTCTCTGGAACTCTGTGCCTGAACTGGCAGGGAGCTTCTGGTGCTCGTGAGCTACTTGGGTGATGTGCTGCAGTTTTATAATGGATTATGAAGTCAAGGCTGAAAAAAGTGAAAACTTTTCTCTCTTGGGCAATTAAAGAGCCCAGGTTATTTTGCCTTAGGAATACAGCTCTAACTGCCTGCTTCTCCTATTTCACTGCAAATTGCACTTGAATGGCAAAGGGATTCTTGCATGTGTAGAAGTGGGGGCCAGGAGGAGTGTTCAGCACTCACAGGAGGAATCACTTTTTGGAGAAGCTGAGTAGTCAGTACAGTGGGTTTCCTTCCTGCTTGCCATTCACCAAAGCCCAGATCAAATTTTAAGCATTAAACTGAATATGAACTTTTGAAAACATGGTATCAATTGCGATTGCTGATAACTTTTGGTAAGTTGGCTTAATGCAGACAAATCCTAGAGGTTGTTTTCAATTCCCCAATATGGGATGTGAAAAAAAGAGGAAGCTGTAGGGCTGAGAGAGACCAGCTCTGGCCAAGCTAGCTCCAGCGTGATTCCTCTTTTAGCTGTCTGTCCTCCCTGTAGGATCAGCTGCTTCAGAGCAAAGGAGTCCTGCTCTGGAACACGTGTAAGTCGGAAAGAGACCTCACCAGTAGCTCTGCACTGACAAGTGTACTGAGTGGTACAGAAAATACAAAAGACACCTGAAATACATGAATGATGAATTAAAGAGTTAATGAATCCTCAAGAAGGAGTAAGTTTGCACACAGAAATCAGAGACGGAAGGCTCACCAGTACATTTCTCTGGCCAAACCCACAGATGAGGATTAGCTGAGAGCCTTCAAGAACACAAACAGAACAATGTTATTCTGAGGCCAAGAGCTTGCTTTGCCATTTGCTCTCTGTATGTCACCATAGTATATAAGTGCTGCTGTGGGTAAAAGAAGAAATAACATGATATTCATTTGCTGCGTTCATCTCAAGACACATCCTGAAATTTAAACATTTGATAGCGCTCTCTTATTTTATATTGAACTACTTCAGTTCTTTCCCCCATGGAAATCTGTCTGTCTGGGGACACTCCACCGGCACGATCCATTGAGACTTGCTGCAGATATTTCCGTGAGTAACGTGCTTTTATTGTATTCCTGTTCTTTCCGTGTTCCCTGTCTGGGAGTGCTCGAGCAAACAGATATTGTGTGAGGAATATTTGAGGGAGGGAGCTGATTTGAAGCAATTGTCCAGAATATCCATGAAAGAGCTTCACAATGAGTGGCTGTTGAACCTGCTCTGTGAACCTATCTCTAAGATGTGTGCTCATCCAGGTGAGAAACTGAAGTGTACGGTGTAGCCTATGTGTCCCGTTGTGTTTCCACACGTTGCAGATCACTAATGCTGCCAAAGTACCTAAAATTGTTTGCTGAAGCTACTTGACAAATAGTTCTGATAAACCAAACAAACTGTCATTGTTTATAAGGGTAAAAAAGCAAAAGTCAGAAATTGAGCAAGCTCAATTAATTAATCACCCATCTCCAGATCTGGCAAAATAACTCAGAGGAGGCTGTAGTCTCTTTTTGGTCTGTTTTCAGCCAGTGCTCTCAGCAAAAGTGGCAGAAATCTCTCTGCAAAGCCTATTCTGAGGAGATTTCCAGCCAGTTTCATGAATGAAGTTGGTTTGGATTAACTGTGAATAAGCCCTTGGGCGGGACTAGCTAATCATAGGTTTATTGATCACAGACACTTCTGTGAACGAGGTTCTGACCGAACACTCAATAAAGGCAAAGAGAAACCCACTGGGGCAGCTTATTCAATATCTGGGGAGCCTCTTTGTGGTTCTCTCCAAAGCAGCTGGAGTCAGCTATTCCCAGACACTGGAAACTGGATGGGGGTGAATTTTGCTGATGGTCCATTCATCCATTTTATAGGGCTTTGCCTCAGACCCAAGGACAATTTTTCTGCACCATATGCTGGTCATTTAAAACACTGGTGTAGCAGAAGAGACCTAGTAAGAATCAAACTCTTATTTTCTTCCGGCTGCTCTGATGCCTTGTTCCCTAGCAGTAATTAACAGTGACAGACACCTACTTCTTCAGGGATTGTCTAAACTTGAGGACAGTTTGAAGTCTGTCCCTGGAGGCTGTCTCCACAAGTAACATGGTTTTTAAGTTATGTCCCTATTGACTCCCTGTCTGAACAATTTCTGGTGGCTCTTGCTCTGAGCACAAGAGTGTCCGCAATCAGCCGCGTAACGATATTAGAGGAGAACACTGTTTTAAAAGGCTGCCTCTTCTGAAGCTTGCTGTCTGTTTTAAATGTAAAAGACTATATGAGAGGATCTGAAACCAAGACATTTTCGAAAGCTTGGTGTGGTGGTTTAAGCCTCTCAGCCACACAATTTTCTCGCTCACTCACTCCCCCCTCTTTCTTCCCCTGTCCCGGGGGATGGGAAGGAGAATAGAAAGAATGCAATTCCCACAGGTTGAGATAAGAACAGTTTAGTAACCAAAGTACAACACAAAATAACTACTGCTACCACCAATAATAATAATGACAAGAGAAAAACAAAAAAAGAATACAATTGCTCACCACCCAATACCAAGCCAGACCAAGCAGTGCACCCCCACCCTTCCTTTCTGGGTCTCTGCTCTCTGTTTTTACATCCTGGGCATGACGTGCTGTGGTATGGAATACCTCTTTGGACAGTTTGGGTCAGGTTTCCTGTCTCTGCTTCCTCCCAGCTTCCTCTCCTCCCTGGCAGAGCATGAAGCTCAGAAACTCCTTGGCCAGCCTAAACATTATCAAGCACTAACTGAAAACACTGGTGTTATCAGTGCAGTTCTCAGGCCGAAAGTCAAAAACACAGCGCTGCACCAGCTACCAAGACGGAGAAAAATGACTGCTACTGCTGAACTCAGGACACTTGGGAACTTTCAATCCTTGAGCTTGAGCCCAGCTATGCTTTCTGACTTTGGTTTGGGAGCCTCTGATTCAAACACACCCTTTCCACCTGACTTCCAAACCTGGAGCAGACCATGGAATTATTTAGGTTGGATATCCCCTCTCTAATCCAAAGGAGGCCAAAAGTCTTAAAAAGTTAAATTCTATCTGATGCTTTTGCCTCTAAATGAGTCCTTCAGCATGCTAAGAATGTCTGATCTTGTGAGATTTCATAATGGTGGAAATCTTACAAGAATTTCCCCTGCTTTGCTTTGAAATGCCCACCCCTGTGTCTGGGTTCCTCCTGTGGACTCAAATCCCAGCTTTAAGCTAAGCAGAAAATTGGAGCAACTCTTTCAAGGTATGGATACAACCTTTCATACTCCTCTGTATTTTAAAGCAATTTCAAGAACAGATGATAAAGTATCTTCAGAACCAAGCATAGGAAGAACTCAATTTGAGATGAGAAAAAGTGTGAGTTAATGAGGTTTGGGTCTTTACCAAGTGATTATGGGATAATTAATTTAATGAGATACATCTGTGGACCCAGCTGAGCTGCACTGGAGTGGTGATGATGTAAGGCAGTTTAAAAGGCAACATGGCTGTTTGGGCCTTACTCTATTTGGGTTGCATTAGTGTGAGTGTGGGATTTGCTGAATGTTTGTTGAGGGTGAAATACTAGCTTCATGGCATAGAGGCTGGTAGTTGTTTCTCAAGTTTGTGAGTAGCACAACAGTGTGGTTGTAGTATGGTTGCAACATGTATAAGAACTGCATTTTCTTATCCTATTGTACTCCTGGTTGTGTTTGCTATGCTGCTATCAATGTATGCTACCCTTGAATGCAAATGCTATGAGTTCTTAGTAGACAGGAATTCTGGGGTCTTTGCTAGCTTTTTTTTTTTTTGGCTTATGAGCACAACTAGAGCATATTTGAAGGACTGGTTTGTATCATAGAAAGAATATAAGCTTCTAGGTTTCCCTGGTGTTGCAGCTTGACAACCTCTTATTGCCTTGTAGCCTTGAGGAATGAAAGAGTTAATGTATTCTCCAGCATCTTTGTTGTTCCTGCAGAGTAATCACCTTTTTAAAGATGCTTGCCTTGATATTACAATATCTGTAATACTCTGCCTGACTAAGCCCTAAACATCTGGTGGCTGGTAGATAAAAATCTTTGAGTATGAACATTTCATTTGAGGCATCGATAAGTTCAGCAGAGCTGTTAGGAAAACAGCTCAGCTGCTCAGAAAATGGCAAGGAAAATTTTTTTTTTTGCATTAAATAGCTCAATTTTCTTGCCCTGAAAACCCTGGCTGAGGCTCCTGGGGTCAAACTTTCTGGAGGTGGAAATACAGTACTGAATATCTGATGGGATATAAGAGTTTCCAATCCTGCTTGTGAGGCTGTGTGGAAAAATAGTAAGTGTATTGAGAAGTAAAAGCGCTCGCTGAAGGAACTTTCAGGAGTTGTGGGCCCAGTTATTATTTCTGTGGCTGGTTTTCTGCACAGCCTTTGAATGGTTGCTCTTTCTCCTTGTCCTTTAATCAGCTCAATTGCCAGACCAGTCTTGCAGGAGGAGATATCAGATCTCCCACCTGCTTCTTCTAGTAGTCTGGACAGTCACACAGCTGGTAGGATATCTGCCTGGAGTGACTTGAGTTGACTAAGGCAACAGGATACCATGACCCCTATCTCCATATGGGCTGTGAGTGCACTTCCAAGTAGCTGTAGTACTAAACTGTGCTTGTGGAGATAGGTGCTGCACTAGAGGTGGGTCTTGCAGGGAGCACCCTTGAGGCACTAATTTTCTTTCAGAGCTTTTCTTCTAGAAGGCGGGGACTCCTCTGTCACTTCCTCCCAGTCTGGTGGCAAATTGGGCTGACAGCCCTCAATTTGGAGGCTGATGCAGGAAGACAGAGCATGGTGAACCTGTGTTTAAAGGGGTGTGTGCTGATGAGGGTCAGATGCTGTCACCATAGTTGCAGTTAATTGAGGGGTTATCAATAGGCATCAAACCATCTCTCTCTGATTTTCCTTTTCTTCATGTTATTTAAAAAAAACTAGTGAGAGGAAGGCTGCATTAGCTTTTATCTTTAATTCTGTGATTGCAGTAAAAGCTACTATTTGAGAAGTCACTGAATACAGGATAGAATTGGTTCTGTAATAATAATAATAAAGCCTTTTTTTTCTCATTGAAAATAAATATGGTCCTTAGTAGAAAGATTTAGCCGTTGCTGGCAGCCGATCAGCCAGGACAATTTGGGCTCCAAGTACTTGATTAGAATAACTTTATGGAAAATTGCCTTCCTGAATCAAGTAAGAATCTATTAACCTGATGAAACAGGTTTGCTTATCTGAGAGGTTAAAACTCAAAACACAGCCTAGGCTGCATTAGATGAGGCCTCTTATAAAATCACATAAAGACAGAAAGTAATAAAAACACCATCTTTCATGTCTAGTCAATCAGATCTAGTATAAGAGAGGAATTATTCCTCTGACTTTACCATTATAAGATTGGCTGTTTGTTAACAATGGAAAGTGTCAGGAATGCTGAAAACAGTTTTATTCTCTCCAATATTTTTAGCTGTTTTTATGTTGGAGAGCATGAATATTAACCTGAGTTTATACAGCAAAGATATTTCTAGATGAGAGTTATGCTAAATCATTCCATGTTAAGTCTCTTCAGTGATATATTGTTAGAGGTAAAACTGAATGGGAAATGCAGAAAAAGTGCTGTGTACATTTTGCTTCTCAGTGTTTATTTGTATAAACAAATCTTCTGCAAGTTGCTGGGGGCTCAAAGGTTCTTTGAAGTCAATTGAATATATACCTCACAAGTGGCCCTCTGCCTCTTAAAGGATGGTTAGATCTACTCGTGTAGCTTAGGCATATCTGGCAGTCACAGAAAAAATATTTGCATTTTTTGGCATGGATTTATTGAAGTTAATGGATATTAGCACTAATGGCTTTCTCTGTCAGTGAGTACTAGTGTGCTCTCCTCTGTTTTCTAAGGGCTAAACAGGTACACCTGGAGACATCTAAAGGCTCAATGCCAAACAGCAAAGTCATGTCAGCTACGGGCACAAGAAATGAAGGAGTTGATGGAAAGTCTACACTAGCATATCCCTAGCACTGCTGCTCATCAACTGGAGTGGAAGTACTGTCTCGCCTTGTCACACACCACAGATGGCACTGCAGTGGATATGTTAACTGACGTGAATGGGTACACCTTCATCATCTAGCAGACCCTGCTGTAGCTAGTATGTGCCTGTGCTTTCTCATAATCCATGTGTACCATTCCCATCTTGCAGCTGACGATTTTTTTCCTGTTTGCTGGGCAGACATCCTCTCCAAGGAAATAGATTTAAGAGGGCAAATGCTGGGACTAGTAAACTTCTGCTGAGTCTGGGCATTTTTGCTTTGCTTAGGTACAGACAGATTGGCTGCTGGTGAGTAATAAATGTAAACAAAGGCCAGCTTGATAGCTGATAGCTCACCACAGGAAGATATTGGAAATCTACAGAGGTTTTGTATCCTATAAGGATGCAAAAAACTGCTTAGAAATAATTTAGGAAAACAAGAGGACTGGAGGTGAGGATAGCAGCCTAAAGTATGAAGGTGGCTTAATTTGACTTCACTAAACCTCCTGCTGCTGTGTAGGACTCAAGCTCTCAGCCTGGGTCTGCAATCACTGAAAACACATGGGGCTAGCTTTGCTCCTGGTGAAGTCAGCAAGGCTCTGGTGGGCCTGCAGGTGCAGTAAGAGCAATGTACATTATTGCCTGCTGCTTAGGTCTGTGTTGTGCTGCTTCCCTTCACCATCAGTACTGCTTTATAGCTTCTGGAAAACACCAGAGTTTTTTGTGTGCCTATGGGAAAAACATTTCTGTGTTCAGAGTTGCTGTTTGCGGAAGTGAAGTATCCAGAATGTTTGCAGGTGTGTGGTGCAGGACTTCGCTGTTGTGCAATGGGCCCACCCCATGCAGGATCAAAGGAGGAAGGAGTCAGGCTTGGGGTAGGAGAGGAGGTTAGAGGAAGTGCCTGATTAAGTATTCAATCATAGCCAGAAGTTTCACTCCAGTTAAGCTACTGAGACAGGAGAGTTTGTGAGAGAAAGGCATGTTGAGCATAGGACGTGCTGATGGGGTGGCACCTGGGAAAGGCTGAGCACTCCTTGTCCTGCTGATGTCAGGTGGATTGGATGCCACTCAGCTCTTATGGAAAAGTGGACCTTGTTAGGGGAGTTAGCAGAAGGAGGAAGAGGCATAGATGAGTTTTTCCTCCTATATGGGTATAATCTTTCTTCCCACTAAACTTGGAGGAGATTTACCACAAATTCCAGTGTAAGTGTGACAAGTTCCAGACTGTCCTGGGGACAGAATTGCCAGGACAAAATGTATTGTGCTACAGAGTGTTAGGGTCCCTAGAAACTCAAAAGCTGTATGCGTAGGCCAATATTAAATAAAGGCTGAAAAGTTCTCTAGTTTTGTGCCTGTTCCTCTAGAACCTGAATCAGAGAAAATCCACATGACTGTACATCCTGATGGAGGTGGCGATTGCTACTTGCACTCGCTGTGTTAGCAAATTGGTCCCCAAGGTTGCTGTAGAAGGAGGCTGAAAAGAATGGATGGCGCTGCAAGCTTGTTATGAAAATGCAGGGAACTACAGTTAGTGAATCTTGGATGAGCCCCTGATCTGCCTGGCCCTTGGTATGGCAATGGAGGGAGTTGGTTGGGAAGTACCTGAGTAACATCTCAGTGGAAATTATAGTCCCTAGAATGCACAAGTTCATACTGTATTTTCCTGTGCTTACATCTGGGAGAGCTCACTGTTGCAGAGCTAAGATCTCTTTGGATTAGATCTGGTTTTTTAATCAGAAGTATTTTGGGGATTTACTTGTTTTCTATCCTTCATGGTTCAAGTCCAGTCAGCTGCATACTTTGCTCACTCACTCCCCCTCTTTTTTCCCCCCAGTCCCAGGGGGATGGGGAGGAGAATCGAAAGAATGCAACTCCCACAGGTTGAGATAAGAACAGTTCAGTAACTAAGGTGTAACACATATCACTACTGCTACGACCAATAATAATATTGACAAGGGAAACAACAAGGGAAGAGAATACAAGCAGTCACTACCGATACCCAGCCTGAAAAAGCAGTGAACCCCCTCTTCCGGGTAACTGCCCCCAATTTTACATCCTGGGCATGACGTGCTGTGGTATGGAATACCTCTTTGCTCAGTTTGGGTCAGGTGACCTGTCTCTGCTTCCTCCCTGGCAGAGCATAAGGCTCAGAAAGTCCTTGGTCAGAGTAAACATTACTGAGCAGCAACTAAAACCATTGGTGTTATCAGTGCTGTTCCCAGGCTGAAAGTCAAAAACACAGCTCTGCACCAGCTACTAAGATGGAGAAAAATGACTGCTGCTGCTGAACCCTGGACAGCATCTTGCCCTGATGAACTACCAATTACACAATTGCAATCTAACTTAAACTGTAGTTAAAAAATTGGCTGTGTGCTGGGATATGGTAAGAATATCATTTCTGTTACGGCAAAGATTTGAAATTGTGCAGTGTGTTATGTCTCCTGACACAGAAGCTAGCAAAGAATAAAACAATCAGACTGCTTACTGTGCAGGCACGGAAAAAAATGGAAAAGCTGAAATTAATGCCCTCTTTGAGATTCTTCTCATCTTGTAGCCAGATTAACAAATGAAACCATTTGTCCTAGATGCACAAGAGATTAATGTTGCTTGATTCTCATTTTAAGGCCAGTGGATTTAAATACGTGCTCAAGGTGCCTGAGAAGTAGCACAGTCAGAACTGAGTCCCAGAGTCCTGCTACCACATCCTGTAGCTGTGCCCCCTCCTTCAGTGAGCTATAGGTCCCTCCTGGTGTCGGACACCCCTGTGGGCTGGTTGCAAGGAGCAGAGGATTACAGGATTCCTGCTTTCTCATGACCGGCTGCATCTCACTGAACGAGAGGCCAGAAGTGACTAAAACCAGTGGTTTACTCAGGAGCTGTGTGGGATTCATCCCAAGGAAGGAGCTACTGACTAAGCTGATGCCTCAGTGCTGAAGGGAAAATTACCAAGGCAGTACCTTTCCAGAGTCTTGAAGTGAGTACAGAGAGGAAGGCCATGCACCCAAAGAATGACTGAGATACTGGGTGTCCTTTGACATTCCTGCAGGCTCAAGGCTGCTGCAAGCTGCGGTGTCTTCAGTAGCTGAGCTATTCCTCAGAGGCTGTGGCAGAATAAATCACTAGCTATTTTTTGTTTCCTGTGATAATATTAGAGGCAAGGCAGCTTAATGGATAGACTGCTGGGTTGCCATGCAAGAGGCTTCAGTGGAGTCTGCCCTCATCAGGATGGTTTTTTTGCTCATCTCTGAACTGGAGATACTGATATCTGCTCAGTGAAATGCCATGACACCTGCTACTGAAAAGCACTATGTAAGATTCTTTTTCTGATACTACCATAGAGTAAATGTTCCTGGGACACCAAGGAATCCTCAAGTGGTTTTCCAAAGTCCTGCTGCACCACATCCATCTTCCAGCTGCAGGGAACTCCCATCTTCTCACTCTATGAAAGGGATGACCCAGCCTCAGCCCCAGGAAAGTGGACTCGGTAAACCTTCAAATTTTTCTGGTTCCAGTCTCTTTCTGTTATTCATAGATTTTTGAACAATAAGCTTGAGGTATACTTCAGCCAGGTAGCTATATTGGGTGTCTGAGGGACTAGCTAGCACACCTTGTTTGTAGGGCATAAAACCCCCCATTCAGAATAGATTATTTATACCCTTAGGAGTCAAACAGAGCTGACCGGTATGTTAGAAACTGAGCTTTCCTTTATACACCTATTTTGGCTCTCCTTTTCTTCATTTGTTTTTTCAGGGCACCCTCTCTCTCTTGCTGAGTTTACATACCTATGTGAACAGTAAAGCTAGCTATTGTTTTAACTTGGGACTGTCTCTAAGAAGAGGGCAGCATTCCTGAAATGCTTTAAATTGCTATAAAGGGCAAAAAAAAGCCAAGCAGGAAAGGCAGAGAATAAAAACATCTCAGGGGCTGCACAAGTTCCCATGGGTTCAGATTGCCCGGGGCATCTGTATGTCCATTTTCTGCCTTGAACTTACTGAAACCAGTGCTACCAGTTGGCTGAGTCAGTGCACAGTGCCTTCAGTACTCCCATTCCATTAAGGACAGCTTAGACCTGGAGGAGTAATATCTGGAAAGGAATTCGAGAGGTCACTTAGCTCATCTCCTTGCTGATAGCCTGAATAGTTAAATTATTCTTGATTTTCTATGCAAAATGTAGCTTTTGTTAGTATTCACTTACTGTTAATCAGTGCTGTGTTCCGAAAGACCACAAGTCTTACTCTGGAGCTGACTTCCAATTTTTTTGCTGTGGTTTTGTGATTCTCTCATCTTGAGGGTCTAGAAAGTAATTTAGCTTTGTGGTTATATTTTGTTTGTGCTGGGTTTTCTTCATGTCCTGTCTCAGCTGATCAGCCCTATTTTTCTCTGTGTTTTGCTTGGATGTTCCCTCCGCTGAAGAGAAAATCCTAATTTTTCCATACTATGACAGCCTCTTAAAAAGTTGTTCAGAAATAAAAGCCTTTCCTGATGTGTTTGGTTCGTTTGTTTCTTCCCCCCGCCCCCCCCAATCTTCCAACAGAAGTCACAAACATTACCAAGTAAAGCTTTTTATTCTTCCCAACAACTATTCTGCCTCCAGCTTTTCTTCTCTATTGCATTGTCTGGCCTGTAGTGCTAATACTTCTTTTCTGCTTGCTTTTTTCAGTACTTGCCCAGAGTCTCATACTGCTAGCTTTGCCATGATGTGCTTTGTACTTATCTATGGTACATCTTCTTGTAATATGACTAACACTCCCTGGATCCTGGCCATATATTCTGCATTCTGGATTTAAATCCTTTCCATTTATCTTTACTTGAATATATCTTGTGTGAATAGCCTGCTCTTTTGTAGCCATAATTAAAGTTTTGCTTCAATCCTCCTTTTACATGCCACTTACAGTTTACCATCATCTTTTTATGAGTTGTTTGTGCTGTTCTTCCTTTTGCTTCAGGCTGTGCATCCCTTGTTGCTCTAATGACTCAACACCTGTAGGAATTTATTCCTCATTTCATTTTGGAATTTGATGTGAGATCAGCTTAGGCTGCTCACTATTGCACATAAGAGTGGCTGTTGCTGTGTATTTCTCTTCACTGTAAAGTTCATATGTCTGTCAGTGTTTCCCTAGTACATCTCTCTAGTTCCCCTGAATCAATCTTTGTTCAGCTAATAGCAGAGTTCATTAAGAACTGCATAACTGTCTGTAGTAACACTGTAATTTTTTGTGTTGAGAGGATGATGAGGGATATGGAGTCACAAAGCGCATGGGACCAATGAAGAAAAGAAGAATGCAGGGGGCTTGTGGCCATGATGTGTGGTGATGGAGACCTCATTTTGCTCTACTGCTGAAGATAAAGAATTTCACCATGGGCTATTTCTGTGCCTTCAGAAAATATCTGGGGTTTTTCCCTGCAGAGAAGATGCCTCTCCAAAGAGAGTCACAGCTGTTTAGAGGAGGTTATGAGGGAAAACAGAAAGGAATAATCAACAGAAGTGCAGTAGAAAAGATGCTGATCCTCCTTCAAGCAGCTCAAGGATTTGAGGTGAAAAAGGGTCTGCAATAACAGCATATTGATGTTAAATCTGCATTCCTGAACATGCGAAGAAGGAACCGAGCCTAGTCTGTCAAAAGGTGGTGAAATCTTGTGTCTTCTTACAACCTGAACTACAAAGAGACGCGTACAGTTAAGGCTAGCTGTGTGGCTGGTGTATGGAGTCAAAAGTTTGGATTTATGTCCAGCTGTAGAGTGTATGTAGTCTCAGATCCAGTCCCTGCTCTCATCCAGAAGCAGTAATTTTATTGAAAAATAGTGTAGCTGCAGCACAAAGTGATTGATCATGAATGTCCATGAAACCTGCCATGCAGCCTTAGAGGCTGGATTCAAGGAGAAAGACAGATTTCCTACAACAGTTGGGACTTGAGCAGAGATGACTTCAGATCACAAATAAATGAAAGTTTAACTATTTTACTGCTGACCAAAGGACTGCTGTTATGAAGTGAAAAATTAACAGCAGGGTGAGTGAGAGCAGGATTGCTCAATGAAGTCCATCTTCAGGCACAACAAAACTGGGGCTGTACAATATGCAGGAAGCAGCAGGCATGGCAGAGGGGGACAGCATGCGGCAGGCTGCAAAGGAAACCCAAGCTGGTGAGAGAATGTTTTATAGATTTCTTCTTGCTAGTCATAGGAGCAGCTGTAAGCAAAAAGGCACCAGAAGTGACAAGATGTTTCTCTGGCTGTTATAGATTGACTAGTTATCAGATGACAGGCTCTTAAGTATAGATTAGGTACTTGATGTTGTTAGTGGTATTAATCTAAATACCTTTACAATTTTGAGTCTGACAGAGCTGGTGAATAGAGCAGATATGCAGGTCTAAAGACTTCCAGCATATTTTCCTGGTTGTTCAAGTGATTTAATACATCATTTCCTTAAATTACTTTGAAGTTTGAGAGAAGTCTCCAGGCAATGGAAACCAGTCTTGTTCAGTCTGAATCAGTTAAGCCACGCTCTTTCCTGTAATCAAAGAATTGGAGAAAAAAAGCCAAAAGATACCTGGAGAAGTTATCTTGTCCAGCCAGGGCCAGGTCATTAAGCCCAAAGTGATGCTGGCACACATTCATCTAGCTTCTTGTAACCTTATCTTGGAAAGGAAGAAAGAGGATAGAAAAACAGATATGGTAAAAGGGCTATAAAAGTATGAGCGATTTGTATGAATTCAGGCTAAGTCTCATTATTAAGATACCAGCGTGTCTGAGCTGAAAATCAAGAAGGGAATTGTGTGACAAGATGAATGCAGATGAAAATAAAGAGATCAGCTGAGTATAAACAGATTAATGTGCACAGCACTGCAGCAGGAAGCAGTGAGAATCTGAGGATTGTAAATGCAAAGGGAAAATGCAGATTGTCTTCCTGTGGATTTGGGAACCAGAAAAAATTAAATGATGAACTGAAAGTTATAGAAAAAAGTATTCAAGAGAACTGGCTATGCAAGGCATCTGGTAGCTGAATATTAAATTTAAGCATGAATCATCCTGAGATTCCTCACTTGCATAATGAATAACTCAGAAAAGCGGAAATTTTACAGAAACCAGTCCTTGCTTTCGTGCTTACCAGTTGAAGTTATTTATCACGTGATTTTCATAGAAATTCAGGAGGGCACCTCATCCATCTGCCTGCTTTGAACACGACTTGATATTTAGCCAGTCCCTAATAAATTCTTATATAACAGGCATCAGCGATTGCCTGGACCCTACAGCCCCAGCCACACCATCTCTCTTCCAGTGCTGACCTATCCTTGCAGAAAGGGAATTTGGCCTAAAGCAGCCCCAAATATTTTGTGAAGATGAAATTGGTCATTTTTCTCATCCTTGATGAAAATGGAGAATAGTTGGTCTCTGCGGCTGCTTTTCCTGGTAATGGGGTAGAATTGGGTATTCTTTTTCCCTGAATTTCATGTTTTTCATTCCAGAGCCACAAAGTGGTTTCTCCCATTTAACAATGTCATTTTGAGTTTGTGGTTTAAGCCCAGCCGACAGCTCAGAACCATCCAGCCATTTCCTCACTCTCTCCTTCTCCCCCACCCCAGGTTGGATGGGGAGGAGAGTTGAAAGAATGTCAAATCCCACTGGTTGAGATAAGAACAGCCTGACAACTAAAGTCAAATATAAAACTACTACTACTACTAATAATGATGAGGGAAATAACAAGAGGAGGGAGTATAAAAATAAAAAGGGAAAAGAAAACAAACAATAAATGCAAGTGATACATGATATAATTGCTCACCCTCCACGGACTGATGCCCAGCCTGACCCGAGCAGTGACTTTGGCCTTTCAGGTGACTCCCCCAAGTTTATATACTGGGCATGACATGCTGTGGTATGAAATACCCCTTTGGCTAGTTTGGATCAAGTGTCCTGTCTCTGCTTCATCCTAGCTTCCTGTGCCCCTCCTCACTGGCAGAGCATGAGAGACTGAAACCCAGGACACCTGTCATTCAGGCTTCTTCATCCTGGTTTTGGACACGAACAGGAACAGCATGTTGGCTGTTATTATGGAATAGCTGAGGACCTATGGGTTTCATGCCCTCTAATCTAGTGGAAAATAATTGATGACTACTCTGAGAGTGATTTCCCAGTTGCTCACTTTCAGCTGGTGTTGAAAGTGGGCAAATTCCAACACCAGATGAAAGTTTGAAGGGTATTTCAACTTGACCTTCTTTTCCTTGTGAGACATCAGAAGCACTATAGTTATATATCACATCTGCTTTAGCTGTTATGCCATTCACACTATTACCAAAGAATAAAACAGTCTGGTTTGAGAGCATCTTTTCCAATCCAAAATGCTGTTTTGTAATCCTTATTCTCCTTTTGGTGTTAAGAAGGGATTAGCTGATCAAGTATCTCTTAGGCTATGGAGGAACACACCTAAGTTTTCCTAGCCTGCTGTTTTAAAGGCAGTGGTAATGCTTGTCCTGCTTTTGCTCTTCACAAATGAAGTATTTTAATACTACATTTGGCCCTTGAAGGTGAACTTCATCAGGCTCTAGTGATTTGACCACATTTAAGGTATCCAAATATTCTTTAAGCAGTTTTTGTCTCCTTTTACCCGTATTCCTACAGGTTCATTTTAACGGTGTAATGTGTTTTGTTGCAATTTAGTTTTTTTTAGTCAAGTCAAACAAAAAGGTCACTTTTCTGGTTTCTCTGGATGAGCTTTTGTTTTTGTTTTCTAGTTTAAATAACAGACTTTCATTTTCCTTCTCTTTCTCCAATATTGGCAGCATTTCTAACACCTTTTCTTATTGCCTTTTGTGTCCTGCTGCTAGCTGTAATTCATTTTGTGCCCTGGCTTTGCAACATCTATCGCTCCATGCTTGATCTGTTTGTTTATACCTGTCTTCAGAAATGTCACCTTATTTCCATTTGCGGAACAATTCCTTCCTGGTTTTCAGTTCAGCCACACAGGTCTCTTTCTATAGAAGAAGATATTAGGAAACCTAGAAGAAGGAGATTCAAATTAATTCAGAATGAATCTGAGGTGCTTACAAATTTATTCTTCTTAACTTATTGTTTGCTATGAGTTATCATTTATTACCAGACATCTGAATTCTTTTTCTTCCTTTCTGTCTAAGATGACCTTCTGGATGCTAATGGCTTAAATGGCTCTGCAGTGTATTTGACATGTAATGTGTTAATTACACTGACTGATACCTTTATTTTCATGCTAGTATTAAAAAAGAAATTCATCCAGTTTATGTGACACATGGGGTTGTATGCACACACAAGAAATACAGCTGCAGGATGCTGAAAATGTTAAGGCACCACATTGCAGCAGTGTGGACGTCTTGTGCAAGGGATGGTGAAGCTTTTTCTGGCTTCCTTTTGCATTACTCCTGTAATAACTTTGCACTGTGTTTGTTCTCCTTGCCTGTGCATGGCAGAATACAGCAGGTTTCTTCCAGGAATTGTCAAGAGATAGCTGGGGTAGTAAGAGATACTACCAGAAGGCTCAAAAATACTCTTGCTCCCTCTAGCCAAGGGTCAGACTTGCAGGACATGAGAGTACGTGTTAATCTGGTGTGTAGAAGGCAGGACTAACACGCACAAGTCCTCTTCTTCATACTGCTTGCAATGTTGAGTATGCTTTTGAATCACTTTGCCCTGTGAAATGGGCTTAACAAACCCTAGCTCCCTGGAAGCTCTTTGTGGCCCCTGAGAAGTGACCCAGATGAAAAACAGGGCTGTGCAGATCACTGGGAAGGCTGAAGATGAGGAGCTGGTCTGTGGCAGTGTGGACAAGGTACCAAACTCTTGTTTTACCACCGCTGTAGAATGAAGAAGCAATAAGAAATAGGTAGACCTTCCTGACCTCACCTGAACTTTGGATTTCATGTTTAGCTGCCCAGCTGGTCCCATTCTTAGCTGTGCAGTTAGCAGGAGTGAAACAGGATCCTCAGGAATTTTCAGAGGAAATAATGCCAGAGTGCATGAGGGAATGTGGAAAATAATTATGCTTCCTCTGGGCACTCTGTCATATCTAAGTGTTCACTATGTATTGTTAGCAATAACTGAAGTTAAATTAAGGATCTGTGGTGTGAGCAAAGGCTTTTTTCTGGTTTGCCAACTGCAGACCTGGTTCCTGTGGTACCCAAGCACTAGCAGCAACTCAGTAGTGGAGTTGGGGGTGAGTTTATGGAGACTCATCCCAAGAGAAGGGAGAAATATTTAGGAAAATTCTTTGAACATTTGCCTTTTAAAGAAGCCAAATGTGGGAATGAGGGGAAGGAAAAAAACCCTCATGCACTTCACCAAGAATACTGGAGAACCAGAGCCATGAAGGATCATTTATGGGAAGGTTGAGAATTTTGCTCTGTAATTGTAAATTGCAGCTGGCACTGGAAGAATACTGATGAAGAGCTCCTCTATTTCCATGGGAAGGGCATGCAAGGAGGGACAACAGTATACTTGCAGGCAGCTGTGTCTGTAGAGCTGCAGGGGCAATCCAAGGTCTCCCAGCACAGGATTCATTTGGCACATAAGGAGTGCTAAGGTGAACTTTTGGATAGTAGGGTGCTGCCTGTGCCCTCCAGATTAAACTGTCCTATCAGAAAAGGCAAGATAATTCCAGGAATTGATGCAGGAATGAACCCTGGAATAGTAAAGAAATGATTTAACGCAGTGCACGTGCCCATGACATCCAGTGTCTGAGAGCTTGGCTTGATGAACCGTTTAGTTGTTATGACCTGTGTTGAATGTGTGGCTTTTCAGTAGGATATCCCAGCAGAACAAGCCTGTCATTACCGTGTTGGGAAGGAGAAGCATGATCTGCTCCTAAATCCACAGGCAGTAGGTATATCTGGGACCTGAGATTTTTATTCAGCTTACATCTGTTCAGCCTACAGTGCTGTGCTGGGCTGGTGCACATATGATAGCTGGAGGCATGCCAAATAAAAGGGTGTGGGAAGTGTGGATAGCTGTGTGAAAGAGTGGCTGGCAGAAAAAGGTCACAGCCAAATAAACCTGAATCTCAC
>JASSUY010008739.1:0-21491 GCA_032466535.1 Forpus xanthops
CCCATTTCCCCGGGACTGGGGAAGAAAGAGGGGGGGGTGCACAGAACTGTTTGAGGGGGGCCTCAAACTACGACAGGGATCTAGTTGAAAGTATTTCTCATATGTAGAAGAATTTTTCTACCCATTATATCATTTCTTCACCAAATGTCCTTGCCAACCCTTCTGCAGAGGTTTCTTTCTCTATCTTACTCTTTACTCTTCTTAAGGAAGACTTTTTTTTTCAATACAATAAGCAGATTCTGCATATTTTTGTGAGTACCATGGAAAGTAGCAGCTTAGGGCTGCTTCTAGTTCTATTGCACAGGAAGGAAAGGCAAAACAAGAAAGAGGGGCTGAGAGACAAGGGTTTTTTGCTTTGTTTTCCACAGTGGTGAAGGTAAGATGGGGAAGGAGTAATGGAGAATAAGCACAAACACAAGATCCTTTACTCCTCCCTCAGCAGAAAGAGCAATGAATGGTTTGTGTGAATAGAAGGTAGGGAATGAAGAATGTTCAGTGTAAGTGCAACCAATCTTCTCAGCCAAAGGTGAAATGTCTAGCTGTTTGCAGTGGGCTACTTTGGTCCTGGTTTGAGTCAGACATACTTACTTCTCATATATCACAACTCCCTTCTCAATATTCCTTTCCTCCTCTTCCCCCTTATTCCCATTTATTTCCAGAGCAAGCAAGTCAATGTTATCTACTTACTTATAAAACTAGCCACTACCTAGAAAGTAGCTACCACGGAAGCCTCAGCTAGGATATTTGCCAAGTATTCTGTTACCCCTTGGTTGTTTCCTCTGGTGGCAGGTTTCTTGAATGACATCCCAGTTGCTAACTTTAGCATACCACCACTGCCTTTTCAGCGAAAATTTTGATCAGTAACAGGGGCAGAAGAAAGATTCTGGGTTTTGGTTTTGTTACCCTCTGTTTGAAGAAATAATGTACTCAAGGGCTTCTTGTGCTTGAAAGGCTTGAAAAGAAGGAAATACTGGTGTTGATTTCAGACACAGAAAAACTGGTGGGAAAGAATAAGATTTTAAAGAAAGAGAAAGAAAATACCATACATGGCAGAGTTATTAAACCTAGAATTAGGACTCCTGAAGGGAGAAGCAGTGCTGGTGATGGGCTGCGTAGCAGTTTAGGACAAATGTGTGGCTTCAGCCTGGTAGAGCTGTAAGGAAATCTTCTGAACAGTTCTGCTGTCAATGTAATAGTGTTTTGCTTTTAATGAGTCATATTCACATACTACCAAACCTTGTATATTATCACTCTCCTGGAATTGAGTACAAAGTACTCCTCCTTTTGAAATTAAACTAGAAATATGTATATCATTACCATGAATTATCTATTGGTTCAGCTTGGCTTTCTTATCCTCCTAGTGCTGTCAGCTACGAAATTTATGAATGCCATTTCTATATTATCATACTTAAAACCACATCTGAGCATAATCCTGTTGTCCTACATGCTTTGCTAAGAAAAAAAAAATGATGCCATACTCATAGGTCTTTGTAGACTAAAAGATTTCATCTGTAAATGAGACTAATAATAAGTAAATTCAAAATCAACAGTGGTGAGAAAATTTGGATCAGAAAACTGTAGACAGTGTGGATGTTTTAATTTCTTCTCACTGTGTGGGGTTTACTTCTGTTGATGGCTACCTAGGAAATGGCTGTAGGATGGAATTTGTATAACTGTATTTTCAAATTAATTGTCAGTTTTGAGCATGGTCAAAAGTAGTGGATGTACCCTTGATTCTAGAAAAAAATGAAGATAATTTTTTTCCTCATTAACAATATCAAAGAAGCTGTAGTAGAATAAACCTTTAGTCATTTTATTTCTTAAATCTTTCTTGGCAGTAATTTATGTACTCATAGCTTAATTTATCCTGAGTGAATAGGAAAATAAGTTCCATTGATAAAGTAATACCCCAGTATGAAAGAATATCCAGTGGCTCATGTGAGACTGTTGAACATCTTCACACTGTAATTTCTTTCTCTTGCAATCACTTATCTGAAGGTTTTATGTATGTGCTCACAGTTTGAAGTTCTATGTCAGCGTTTGCAGTTCATTCTACCTATTAATTACCTCCTAAGTTTCTTGTCCCATATTCCTCGAGACATAGTCTTTTATAAAATTTAATTTTTTAACATGTTGCCCTCTAGAGTGTTTATTTTGTAGTCTGTAAATCTCAAGGATTAGAATCTTTGTTACTTTTTCTAAAGATATCTTTCCAGGCTTGTTGGCCATTTATATGAATTCCCATAGCAATTTTTTAATATCTTTTGAACATTAAAGATCAAATTCTCACCAGCTTTGAACTATTTGGTAATCATTTATACCTGCATAATCTGTTCATAAGCTACCAACATAAACTGGAATAATTTTATAACCACTTAACATGGGATAATTTGCAGTAAATATTGCAAGGTAGTGGAAATTTAGCTGATAGACATGCAATTATATTAAACCAAAATCAGTAAAAAAATTTTCCAAATTACAACATAGATAAACCAAACCAAAACAAAATCAATAAACGTTAAACTACCCTTTATTGTCTTTTAAAGTGCTAAGTAAAAAGAGAAACCTACACCACACCTTCAATGCCAAAGCACCTAAGCTGCATTACACACAGAGATGATAGTGATTTTCAGAACCAAAGATACAATATTGCACACTTTTTAGCTAATGTCAAAGTTGATGTTCACTAAATTGAAAGTCCTATTAGATTTCAAACATTGCTGTTTATTACAAAGAAAAAAAAAGAGATTTCCTGGTTGCTTTGTACCTACAAACCTAAGAAAAATAACCACAAAATAGAGATTTACATACCAAAATTAAAATAAATGACTGCAGAGGAAAAGGAAGAAAAAGAAGTTTTTCTTGGGGTGGAAGGTTAGGGTTTTCTATTGTTTGTTTGTTTGTTTTGTGTCCCCATGTTTGTTTTTCCTTTTGTGTGACAAAAACAACTGCTTTTATTAGTTTTCCTATGTTCCCCTTTAGTATGTACAGTAACTAGGTTAATGTTTTCACTGTGAACATTATAGAAACATAGAAAACTGAAATTATGTGAGTGAAAATAAAAATAATTAATACATTTAAAAATAAGCCAGTGGTAGACAGATTGCACCACCAATTTCTGTTGTTCATTCAGTTCATTCAGGGCACCAGTTGAGGCTGTTCCGCCTGGAGAAGAGAAGGCTGCGTGGAGACCACATAGCAACCTTCCGATATCTGAAGGGGACCTATAGGGCTGCTGGGGAGGGACTCTTTATTAGGGACTGTAATGGACATGGGATAATGGATTCAAAGTTATACAGGGGAAGTTTCGATTGGATATGAGGAAGAAATTCTTTACTGTAAGGGGGGTGAGGCACTGGAATTGATTGCTCAGGGAAGTTGTGAATGCTCCATCCCTGGTAGTGTTCAAGGTCAGGTTGGACAGAGCCTTGGGTGGCATGGTTTAGTGTGAGGTGTCCCTGCCCATTTCAGCGGGGTTGGAACTAGATGATCTTAAGGTTCTTTTCAACTCTATTTTATGATTCTGCGATTTCCACCACCATTAGATTACAACTGATACAGATAGGCAGGTAATTCACATACAGCATTATATACCACTTTTTTGTTCTGTGGTTTTGCTTTACATTTCTTCTAGTTTGTTTAGAGTCATAACTTTAGTAAAATCAATTATGTCTGAAAATTTGTTGTGCAATCTATTTCTTTTTTTTTTTCTTTTCAGTGCTGTAGGACTGTTTAAAGTCAAGTAAATCTTCAAGAAGAATTTTGGCTGTATGAATTTTTTTTCTTGACTCTCAGACTGTGTACAAGTTTGCTTTAGTTTTCACAAATAGATTCTAGGAGAAAGAGTAGCCAGTGAAGAGGTTATCTCTCTCTTACACCTCTGTGTGTGCAAAGATCATTGGCTAATGTAAGTTCAGCAGAATTCTTCAGAAGTTTAAAGAGACTGATAAAGATACCAGAGCGTTTCTGTAAGGAATATCTCTTATTTTACACATTGTCACTACAGGGGAACAATTTATTTAATTTTGTTGTACTGCTGCTTGTTTGTATTGTTTTTTCTAGGCTGCTAGAAAGACATTATTCTTTTGATGTTCAAGCTTCCTTACACAATTATTTTTTTTTCTTTGAGTATTTCTTCTTTTTTCTTCCCACAATCTTTCATTACCACCTGACAAATATATTTCTTTATGTTCCTTGGAACATATTGTGTTAGACTTTTGTATTAGAACAGATTGAAATACCGACTCTCAAGTTTTGTCACGCATTATGAACTAGAATATCTCTTGCAGGTTGTGTGTCTGCTTTGGCTGATCCTAACCATCTCTGAAGGAAACAGTGCTGCTGATTACATTTACATCTCAATGGACAATATTGTTCCATTTCCTGTCATATACTACTATGTTTTTTCTCTTCTACTAGAAGATACACTTACAAACTCTCCTGGTGACAAACAGAATCAATGCATTAATGTACTAATTACTTGCAAAATTATTTGCAATATTTTCAAATAATCTTCTTGAGGCTGAATATGTCCCATAATTTAAAGGTTTTACTTGCCTTGTGTTAAATTAGTATGAGTTATAAATTTGAACCCTTTTGTTTTCTTGGTATGACAGTAAGACCCCTGAGTGTACATATATATATATATATGTATATATGTATGTATGTATATCTGTTCCCTTGGCTTAAATGGTTAGAAAATTTGTTGTGCTAATGTATTGTAAGAGAGACTTAAAGAGATAGTAAAAATTGTTTGGTCATACATTTTGGGGTGTTTTTTTTAGCTCTTTCCCTGCTATTTTGGGAGACTTTTTTTGCATTTCATGTATTAACAACAGCCATGAATCCAGATGACATGGTACTTAAAATTTACCTTTGATTCATCATGTAGGTAATTGCTTCTAGTGTGACAAATCATGTTCCACCTTATATGTGGATTTCATTCTGCAAACAAATTACTATCTTATGGAACTTTGGTGCTGCATGACTTTAATTTATAAATGCAGTCTAAATAATAGGACACTTTTCAGGCCATTCTATTGTTGTAGTGTTGTTCTGAATTTCTGTTTAGTGCTGTTTAATATTCATTATTCAACATGCTGCTTGCTACACCATTTATTTTAAAAAGTGTTTTCATACTGAACAACGTTTGTAATTCATAGCTCTCTTCTTTTTACCTATATGTTTGTCAGTTGGTATATGACAGTATGGTAAGACAAGGTTCACTAACGAACCTTTATCAATTCCATGTTATTATACGAATTTGAATTTTTATACTGCTGCAATCATACTCTTGGTGGAGCTTTTGTTTTATTTATCAGATTTTGCTATGTATATGCGCAGTTTTTATAGTCTCTATTTTAAACACATGTACGGCATTGTCAGCAATGGAAAAATGATCTAATAAACCTTATTGTTTTTCAGAGTGTAGGAATGTGTCGTACACAATGTCATAAATATAAAAGCATTCATTTCCATAGCCAAAAAATGCATTTTTGCAGTTATGTCAGTGCTGTATTATGGCTATCGCTCTCACTTTTAGTAAGTGAGAAGTAGAATTTGCTTAAAAAATAAAAATTTAAATTTTAAAATGTGTCTGAAAATGCAGATATTACTAAATAGACAAAAATAAATTTGCCTTTTTTTGTCCATCGATCTACTGAAAGTTATAGCAGATGAAAATATTAAAATTACTTGAGGGAAACTAGATATCTAAACCTGTGAGCTACAAAATATTAACTATATGCATAAAATGCTGCCTAATTTTGTTAATATGTGTATTAAGGAAGGTAGATCTTTATTTTTTATTCTCACAGGTTTTCTGCTTTGTTCTGTGCTGGAAGGAACTGCTTTCTTCCCATTAGGAAAGGTTATTCCTAGCTAAGGTGTAAGTAGTCAGTGAATCAAACAGCTACTACATATTTGGAAAGATTCTGTAACTACAGTTATTCAGTAATGTGAGCTAGAGGTATGCTAAGAATTTTCTGCAGACATTGATTTTTTTTTTTGCTTGTTTTGTTTTGTTTTTTTTCATGAGATAATCATGTACCCGCTGAGATACTAGGAGTCTGACTGGATATCCAAAAGATTTGATTGCTCATTTATAAATTGATAAACATGCCATTTAATGCTTCTGCATTGAATGGCCTTCATTTTTTTCAATTGAAGTGTTTGTGGGAGCATTGAAATGATTACACTAACCACATGGTTAACCAGTTATGGTCCATTTCTTTCCCACTGTCTCTGCAGCCCAGTGACTTTAATATGTTAGGCAAGTGGAACAGTTTCAATAGAAGGGAATGAGGTTGCCTAACAGCTACCACCAATGCAAAATGCTCTGTCTATCTCTCTGCTTTTAGAGCTCACCAGGGAAAGAAAGGCAATAAATTCTGATCTCCTTTGACAGTGAGAGCAGACTTGGGTCAAGAATGTTTCTTTGCACAGCAACAAGCAGGCGTTTTAGACAACCCCATGATATAACTGAAATGGTCTTAGAATGAGACACTTCATATATTAAAAGAATGGAAATGTCAGAAAAGAACTGCCTTTATTCAGCATGCTATTAAATTTCTACTGAAATCTTTGAATATTTCTTTTTAATCAGAAATAATAAATAAGTAATAAATTTTACTAGAATTTAAAGCTGTTTGAGATTATGTAGAATCTCTTTGGAACAGGCTTTGACATCCATAAACTGCTTGAGAACAATGGAAATTGATACAAATTCATCAAAGCGTTAGTGCACTAAAGTGTGAGGAAAGAAGAACCTACATAAATATCAATTTTTGGTGCGGGTTTTTTTTTTTTTTTACTGCAGAAAATAGTTAAATCTAAACAGGTTAAACAGGAGCTTTTTGTGCTGACTTTTAAAAATTATGTACTATTTTAACACAGAAATAAGTACATTAAAATAATACTGTTTGTAAAAAAAAGTAATGTCACTGGAAACTTTGTATGGGACCCTGACTCAAAGAAAAAAAATGTGTGTAGAAAATGTGGAGGAAGAGAGGAAGTCCAAAAACAGAATCTCCATAATTTCTGTCAGAAATTGTGATTTTATGAGAGAAAAAAATCATCTACTATCAAGTATGTGAACACCAACAAAGCCAAATACAAGAAAAAAAATTAAATGAAGAACTGAATTTTACATTTTAGGATGGAGATACAGTAGTATCCATGCTGTTCCTGCTCATGTGCCATCTAGTGGACAATTTCAATCTTCAGAGTAAGCATGACTACGCTCATCCTGCATTTGGAAGGCTATTAAATATTCCTTTCTTTTTTTAAATATTGAATATTTCAGTATTGAAGAGATGAAATAATTCTTCTTGCAGCAAAAGTAAACAATGGATTAAGACGTTGGAGGTAACCAGGATATAATACTGGGTCACCAGCTTAAAAAACAAAAGGAAAGTAAAAGTTCTGGAGAAATATCATAAGGAATCCACAAACTAATTTAACTTAAAAAATGCAAATGTGAATGCAGCTCTGACAGACCTACTCCATAGTAGTTTCTCTACCTGATTTAACTTTGGACTGCCTACTTTCTTCTTTAAAATTATTAAAAAGTATCAAAATGTAACAGAATTTTAATTTGCAAAAAAATAAAAAAAAATAATAAAAAAAGATAATGCTTACCACCAAAAAAGTAAGTTGGGGAATTATTTATGTTTTGAATTTATTTATAGTTTTTCCTTCTTTCTTCATCTTTTCTAAACTCTATGGGTAATGCCTTTTATTTTTCTGTTCTTTGAATGTTTATTTACAATGATTAAAAGCTGTTCTACATTTTTATTTAGATAATTTAGTAGCTGGCTCTGTCCATTTACTACTAATGCACAGAAGAAACAGGCTAACAAAATAAAAGTCCTTGTGATCAAGGGAATTGTCTGGATCTCTCAGAAAATTCAAGAACATTTTATGAATGCTCAAATGTGGCTAAAAACTAAGAATGTGTATGAATATATACCAGTCATAGATCTTCAGTGAGTGATTTAATAGTATTTAAAGATGCAAAATGTTAATTACTAAGTTTTCTGAGGTGCTCCAGCTGCCATTTTAAAAATCTACTACGGATTGGCAGCTAGTAACAAGCAGTGGTATAATGTGCTGAACTCAGCATGTGACTATTGCAGCGGCACCAAAACAATTAAAACCTTTTTTCCCTGACATGTATTAAAATGTGCCTTGAATACAGAAAAAGCCAACTGCCATTTTTCTTTTTTCTTTTTTTGCTAAATGACAAACAGCAAGTGAAGTAAATATATGACTATCTTTAACTACTAAAAATCTTTGGTATTTTTATGTAATAACACCTAATTTAAAAAACAAAAATCCCAGTTGTGAACATTCTTATGTAGGTAATGTAAGGAATAGTGTCAGATGAGAAAAATAATATTGATTAAAATGTATGCACTATTTGTTAGGAAAATATCCTTGTCAGTTACAAAAAAATTAATTAATTTTAAAATTTACAGAGTCTTATTTTTTCCCTGCAATTTCTTAAATTATTTTTGGTGCTAATACAACATAGAAATTATACCTTGATGCTATTATTCTTATCAGTCTAATTTGTTATGCTTGTATTTTACTGGAAAAATATATGACAAGGCAGGAAGCCATTACTATGAATTTCTGATTTGCCCACATTGTCCATTGTCTTGTTGAAGTCAGTGTAATTTGCAATTATTCAGGCAATATGCTAATAAAAAATATAAATTTAGAAAAGGCAAGTAAAGACAATTTTATAATTAAATGCTTGTATTACCATAAGTGCCTAACATCCATTTGGACTTAAATTCAAAAGCCAAAATTGTCTTAATGTGCGATGGCAAAAAAAATGAGCTTTGGACTAAGGAATCTCAAATCATTAAGAAGTCAGTAATCCCTGCAGACTCTGCAAGTGTATTGCAAGACTATTCTACCCTGTGTGGGAATTACATCCATAATACACTGGCAAATCACTCACCTATTGAAGCTACTCATACTATAGCCGTCCACTATTGCATTTACTACTCTAATATTAACAAGGTATGTGTAGATTCTATACTTACCAATAAATGGAGGATGAGAAATTTGAAAATAGGATTAATAATAAATTTGATGTAATGTGTACAGGTTAACAGTTTACAGGAATGTTATGGATAAAGGACAAAGTTAATACCATTCCCTTTATAGGAATGGGAAAGCAGAAGTGTGTTAACAAAAGAAAATATGTAATAGTCTCAGCTTTTAGACAAGATTAAATGAATAATCATATCATAAAATGGTTTGGGTTGGAAGGGACATTAAACATCATCTAGTTCCAGCCCTTGTGCCACAGGAACGGTCATATTCACTAGACCAGGCTGTTCAAATCCCCATCCAACCTGGTTTCAGCACTTCTAGGGATGAGGCATTCACAGTAAAGAATTTCTTCCTAATAACTAATTTAAATCTACCCTCTTTCAGTTTAAAGCTATTATCCCTTGTCCTATCACTACACACCCTTTCAAAAAGTCTTTCCAGCTTTCTAGTAGGCCCCCCTTTAGGTGTACTAGTTTACTCTAAGGTCTCCCCTGAGCCTTCCCTTCTCCAGTCTGACCAATCTCAACTCTCTCAGCTTGTCTTTGTAAGAGAGGCGCTCCAGCCCTCTGATCATCTTCATGGTCCTCCTCTAGACTCGCTCCAATGGGTCTACCACCTTCTTATTTCAGGGGCCCCAGAGCTGAACAAAGTACACCTGGTGAAGTCTCATGAAGCAAAGTAGAAGGGCATGATCACCTCCTTTGACCTGCTGATCACACTTGTCTGATGTAGCCCAGGATACTGTTGGCTTTCTGGGCAGCAAGTGAACCTTGACAAATTATGTTAAGCTGCTTGTCAACCAATACCCCAAGTCCTTCTCCTCAGGGCATTTCTCTCTCTCTTTTTTTTTTTTTTTGTCTTTCTATTTGATGCAAAAGAATAAGTGTGTCAAGGTAAATTTTATCCTTATTTTATTGTAAACTAAATTGCATGAGTGAGACTTTGTCACCCCAGTGACTGTAAGGCAGCTACTAACTCAAGTGTGAGTTTCTATTCTTAAGCCATATACATTCATCTAAATCAGAGAATGTTTGATGTTGTAAGAGATCTCTGGAGATTATCTGGTACAAATCCCCTGCTCAAACAGGGTTATCTACAGCCAGTTGCTCAGGATCTTGCCTAGACAATTTTATAATATCGAAAAGAACAGACTCCACAATCTCTCTGGATAACCTGTGCCAGTACTTGCTTATCCTCACAGTGAAAAAAAGTTTCCTGATGTTGAGATTAGCAATAATATGTTTAATTTTGTGACAGTTATTTTGTGCTCCATCTTCTTTATACACTCCCTAATGAGACATCCCTTGAGTCTCATCTCCATGCTGAACAGTTCCAACTCTCAGAACCTTTCCTTATATAGTGGTGCTACAGTCTCTATCATCTTTGAGGCCCTGTGCTGGACTTTCTCCAGGGAAAGACTTTCATGAGAATCTGATAAACAGGAAAAATTTCATATATGCCAAGAGAGCTTCTTGATTAAAGATGATCTTTTCTTGAACATTCTATCACCAAAGAGGATCTGTGTTCCAGATACAAATAACTTGAATGCTGTAGCCTCTGTGGATCTAAGCACTCATGTTCTTTTTCTCCTTTTCTCTGTCCTTCCAGCAGATTTATCTATTTGATTCACCCTTTTTAAACAGGTGCATTTTCAAATTTCTCTCTCACAGTTGGTTCATTGACTTACCTTTCAATTTGAACTTACTTTTCAATTTTACCTTGCTTAAATAAATGCCATTATAGTGCATTCCTGGACTTTCAAAATAATTTTCTCTTTGGGCTCATTTCCGGCTTTACATTTTTGAAATATGCAAATCTTTAGCCTACAAAACATTCCTGTGCTGATACAGAGCCTAAAACATCCTAAATATATCTTACAAATTTTTACTAGGCTTATCTGAAAAGCCATATTTTCTATGGCTAAGTTCTTACGTATGTATTTATGGTTATGAGAGTGGGAAATAACAATAATTCCATCACTTATGATAGCAGTGAGGAGCACTGAACTGTTACAAATTTTCCCGATTCATTGTCTTTTGGCTTTCATGGTATAAGAGCAGAGTTGGTATATTTGGTCTGGCTGGAATTAATTTTTTCATAACAGTTTATATGTTGCTGTGGTTTGCATTTGTGACTAAACCAGAGCTGTTAAGACAGCAGTGTTTTGGCTGTTGCTAAGTATTTGTACATCACTGAGGTTTCCTTCCAACCACTGTGTGTCTGCAGTAAATAGCCTGAGGTTGTATAGGAAATTGGGAGGCGACACAGCTGAGATGGCTTACCCAGATTGGCCAAAGAGATGATCAATATAATGGGACAACATGCTCAGCAGTAAAAGCTAAGGAAGAAGTAATAACATTTGGGATTATAACTTTTGTTTTTCCAGGTAAGGTTACACGTTTTCAGGGCTAAAATGGCTACTCATCTGCCTAAAAATGCGAAGTAGTGTATGCCTTATTTTGCCTTACTTGTTCAGGCATCTTTGTTTCACTTACTAAAACTTAGTTTTGACTCACCAGTTTTTGGCTTTTGCTCTTCCAGTTCTTGCCCCCATCTTATTGAGAGAGGAAGCAACAGTACTTAACTGCTGGCCATGGTCAATACAACTGAGAAGGCTGTTGCCCCATGCATATCTCCATTACCTTCTAGAGGTCTCCTACATTCTATAAACATCTCAAAAGGCATTATCTGAAGGTACATCTGAAGGAAACAGCAAGGTGAAGATATGAGTATCAAAGCCAAATTCAAGATTCAAAAAACCCAAACCTTGAATTCTGGAGCATTCAGAGTCCTGAAGCAAACCAAGCTGCAAGTCTTTTCACTCTAAAGTTAGAAAAACTAAAAAATAAAAGGGTATTTAATGTTCCAAGTACATATTAGGCATTTTGACATTCAAATACCATCCTACATACATGATAAAAAAAGTTATCCCTGGTAAATCTGTAGCAAAAATGTTACATACAGTTACAAAAAAAAAAAAAAAAATCAAGTGCAAAATATAACTTTAGCATCTTCCTTTTCATATACTACAATTTTATAGGGCCAGTACAACAAAAACAAACACCAACAAGAAAACAAAAAAGCAACCTCCAAAATATCCACAGCTGTTAAAAGAAAAACAAAGCAAACGTAAATATGCAAACCTTCATTTGTTATATAATTCTATATATTTGAGCAGTAAACTTTGTGCAAACACTTCAAGATCTTTGGTTGTCTTGCAAGTAAAACAATAGACTTTTCTCATTAGTATTTTTAACATTATTGCTTCAGTGCCTTAGGAATACTTAAGTATAAATTTTTTGTTTGATGCTATTTCTAATTATTTTTTTCAAAAAAACAAACAAAATTTTACAAAATTATTAACCTGAGATAGGTATTAATAATCAAATATTTTATTTTTCTAAAAGTTTTTCTTCATCTTTTGCATCAAAATTCTTATTCTAAAAGGAAATATTTTCAGTGTCAAGTATTTACATCTCATGAAACAGGGCTCAACAAATACAGGACTTGGAATTGTGATAAACATTGGAGATATCATGGAAACTTTTGCTTAGTCTCAACTTTGATAATAAGTGCCATGGATTTTCCTAAGCCTAAGGCTTGCAGCAATCAATTAGGAAAATATCCTTTTCCTCTTAAGTTTTAATACAAGTAGAACAATACATTTAAGCTGGAGGAGAAACTAGCCTATCATGACAAATCAACCATAGTGGATTTTTAAAGCATTGAAGCAAGGGAACGCAGATGGAAATTTCTTTATCAGTATCTCTATGCCTGGTGTTAAAAAATAATTCTTTGTTCCAAGTTTTAAAATAGTTTCTGCCCTACTAAGAAGTCTTCTTTGGCATGCATCACTGATAAATGCTCTTAGGAGGACTGTTCTGTGTATTAAATGATATACTACCAAAAATAGTATTCAATTTACTATGTGTTGTGGGATTTAGCTGGCCTATATTTAAGTATCTGCATGTGACCTGGATACCAACACAACCACTTTTGTCACTGAAGAGCTAGTCAATATGTTCACTGGAACTCAGAGTTCACTGTACCCCTAAAATAGACACCCTCAGGTGATATACCTAGACTGTATTTCTAGAAACCATCAATTCTATTGACTCAACCTCCACTGGCCATAGTAGATACTCATAAATTTAGGTTACATGTAGACACTTCCGCTGTAAACATCTGATGTTAGGGATACCTGAATCCTACCTGAATTAAGGATAGAAACTCCCTATTATTTTTAGTTCTTGATTTGTGAACATAACATGTTTTGAACATGTTATTTGAATGCAAGGAGGGGAGCAGGGGGAAGCTAGGTGGAACTGAACTGCTGGTAGTTTGACCACTGAAAAGGAATGATGTCTAGCTCCATGGTACAGACATCTAACCCTGGCACATGAACAAAAATATTATACATATTTAAACTGTATATGTTAAGACTAGAAATATTTGCTAGTTTCTGTGCCTCAATACATATTTTGCTGCCTGAAGAGTTCTTTAAGCAAGTTTTATAATTATTTGATGGGTATCTAAGATTAAACTAGTACTTTTGGCTTCATGACTGCACAGGGTATGTAAGATTATTTTCCCCATTAATCTGTTCTGTCCCTTTTACCTTCAATGTCTGTTACCTCACTTATGCACTCTATCACTTGTATTTTTTCCAATTCTGCTCTTATCCTTCCCTTCTTCCTTTCTGTTTTGTTCCTTGCATCATCCATCCTGTATTCTGCTTACTTAAAGTACTCTGGTCTTTCCCTGAGCATGTTTTTATTAATCTTCTTCTAGTTAAGCAATAAATCGTCCTCCTTATCCAGTCTCTGTTGGTACAATAGAAAGGGATGCTATGGTTAAATATTAAGAAACATATATTTTTGCTTCAGGAAATACTTTACAAAAAGGAAAGTGCACATAGTGAAGGAAAGAAACACAAATAATGCACTAAAATACCTGTCATTTATTATGCTCACATATATAACACTTTCTGTCTGCATATTAGCAATGAGAAATTAAGAGATCATCTCAAAAGAGATATCTGGTATTCCCATTTCCAATTTTCAGTCAAAAGAGTTTTCAGCAACTGTAAATTGCAAGGTAAGACTCTAGGATCACTTTCTAGCAGAATGTTCAGAAAAACAGAAGAAAAGCATTAAGTGATTTACTGATCATATATACATGCTGAGCAATTTTCCAGTTCAGATAAACAGTTTTTAGAATTGGTAGAAGGTGTAGAGATATATATATCCTCATACTGAAGAAAACCTGTTAACTGTCACTGGGTATCAAAAGAGTTAAATGATGTAATGAGAAACAAGTTTCAAGTTTCTCCACCATATTGATACATTTCCCTTGTTTTCAGTAACTCACCTGCTCTATCCGTACTGTTATGTAGCTTCATCTGGCTGATTAACTGAGTCTGGTGTATGCAGTCATGGAGGATCAAGCAGACCAGAATGAACTCCAGCCAAGTGCTGTGCAACTTAGAAGAATCCAGCGTTCAAATGAATGCTTTCAGAAGTCACATTTTGCTTTCGCAGATAAACATTAAACAATCCTTCCTACCTGGGAATTTTCTCCATCACAGAGGTGAGGAAAGGGTGTCTCATCACAGTCTTACAGTGTTTATGCTGTTGAGTAAAAATTTAACAACAGAAGTCATGTAATGCTGCAAGATTCTTAATTTTTTTTTTATAAGTAAAAAGTGAAATTCTCACACCTGATCTCAGCAACACATTTGACAGCGAAATTCAAATGTATCATTTAGTCTCCTAAACAATGGACAAAAAAAAAACCAAAACAACACAGGTTTAATTTTATTATTTTTAAAATGAATAGCTTTAAGATATGGTATTAAAAAGATGGGGCTTTCTGTATGATATAAGAACCCTTCAATTTATGAATCTTGTGCTAACAAACATGAGAGGAAAAATAAATATGTCCTGTAATATATTTAAAGAAGTATAACTATTTTAGCTGTGACTCTTTAAAGAAAACATATGAGTCAGAATTAAAAACTGCTTGTGGGCAAACATTTTTTGCCAAACTGTGAATAGCTGGAAATTGGGTTTCACTATGGAAAGTTAAGAACAGAGTAATTTTCTATGATCAGTACTTGTGGTGGAAATCTGAATGTAGAAGAAATGCAACAGATAATAGATTCTGCCATGAAGCCTTGTTCTTCATAGGTGGAATTGGTATCATGAGTATGCCACTAGAGTGGACGCCTCTCTGGCTATATTTGCATTTACCTAGAATACTAGCACAGACCTTAGCTATTTCAGGATCCTGCACATGCATCTATTTATAGCAGCTGTTGCCTTACAATCATGATGATACCAAGTTTGCGCATAAAACTTTATCATTTACATGGAACGTATACTGGCAACGTTAAAATAAAAAAAGAAAGTTCTGGCTTTATTACTGATATGAACATAACCTTTTTATGAAGGACAGTAAACCCAAGTGTTGGAGAAAAAGCCAGAGCTCTGTCTGTTACAGGCATTGTCATGGAAGCCAAATATGTAAGAGTTTCTGACAAAGCTCTGGTAATGTCAGTGACAGGGACAGAGCTTTGGCTATGTCAGATGGTTGCTATGGAACACTGGCTCTAACAGGGATGATGCTGGAGCCCTGGCTGTATCAGAAATGATGATGGCACTCTAAGTATATCAGCGTTTGCCTCTGACATTTGGCTATATTAAGGATAGCCAGGAATGAACACCTGTTTTTTTTCAAAAATGGGTGTAGAGTCCTGGCTATGTCAGTATTTCCTTTAGAGCTATTATTTTAAAATATAGAAGGACAAAATTTCCAATATAGCTGTGATTGATTGACAGATGAAAGGATAGATTTTTAAAATGCTGTTTAGAATTGATTGGTCTCTCACCCTGTCAGAGATTGGCAACGACCTTTGCCTTGAATTGACACTGATATGTGTCTTCACATGTCAGAAACATAAGTAAAACTACATCTATACAAGAATTTTTGATAGAAGCCACTCCTCTGTTACCCTGGCTATTTCTGTAATATATTCATAGAAATAAGATAGAAATAGGAGGCAGTGTTTTCTTTTGTGTGTGGTTAAAATGCCATGCTAAATACAGCAGACATAAGAATGATTCCTTATAAATACTTATCCTTTTTATTTGTCTAAGTCATAAACATGTACCACGTTATGTTAAGTAACACAACAATCTGATTACATTACTGGTCATTTAGTGGTTATTTTTGTAAGAGGTGATAATGGTTATATACTGTAAAACAGAATGGACTCAGAGATGGGCTTATGAAAATCTTTTCTCTGTTGGATTACTTGTTTCCAGAGAGCAACAGGATGATCTTGAAGTGCATTGATTTTCTCCAGGCGCTGAACTAAATATGCATTTACTGAAAACATCTTAATAAGAGTTTCAGGTTTTGTTATAAAAATCTCTCTATGTCTATGATACCAACCCAATGAAGTTTAACCACGACATGTGCTAGATCCTACACCTGGGTCAGAGCAATCACAGGCACAGCTATATGTTGGGCAGAGAAGAGATTCAGAGCAGCACTAAGGAGAAGGAATTGGGGGTGCTGGTCAATGAGAAAATGAACATGAGCCAGCAGTGCGCTCTTGCAACCCAAAAAGTCAACCATATCCTATGCTGCATCAAAAGGAGCATGACCAGCAGATTGAGGGAGGTGATCCTGTCCCTCTACTCTGCTCTCATGAGACCTCATTTGGAGCATCGTGTGCTGTTCTGGTGTCCTCAACATAAAAAGGACATGGAACTGTTGGAACAAGTCCAGAGGAGGGCCATAATCAGGGGACTGGAGCACCTCCCATATGAAGATAGGATGAGAAAGTTGAGGCTGTTCAGCCTGGAAAAGTGAAGGCTGCATGAAAACTTCATAGCAGCTTTCCAATATCTGAAGAGGGCTATAGGGATGCTGGGGAAGGCCTCTTCATGAGGGACTGTGGTGATAGGACAAGGGATAATGGGTTCAAACTTAAACAGGGGGAATTTAGGTTGGATATAAGGAAGAAATTCTTTACTGTAAGGGTGGTGAGGCACTGGAATTGGCTGCCCAGAGAAGTTGTGAATGCTCCATTGCTGGCAGTGTTCAAGGCCAGGCTGAATATAGCCTTGGGTGACATGATTTAGTGGGAGGTGTCCCTGCCCATGTCAGGGGGGTTGTAACTAGATGATCTTAAGGTCCTTTCCAACCTTAACTATTCTATGATTCTGTGATTCAATATATGTAGTGGAAGACTGCATATGCAAAAAAAAAACCCTCCAGTTTTCTTAAAATTATCCAAAGTTCTGATTTGGTCAAGACTGTAAAATAGCCCTAGGCATTTTGCATATAAAATAGCATCTGTGTCAAACTACTTTTGGGGAAGACGCATTATGAAAGCTTATGCTATAGAAAAGCTGTAATAGAATTTTTTGAAAGTCGTTGGTTTGTAAATGATGAAGAAAGATATCATATTTTTTTTAAAATATCATATATGAAATGTGAATGAATTTTTCTATGTGAAAAAAAAACCAAAAAAAAAAACAAAGTAGGTGAGTTCTGTCAGTTTTTGTTGTACTTCTTGTCATAGATTATGACCAAGCAACTCCAAATACTCAAATTTATGCAAGCTTTTTTGTTTTCCAAAAGTTACTGATATCTTTTTCAGTTGCTAATAATTCTTGCCGTAGTTACAGCAGAAAGTATAGTTGTGTCTTTATCAGTTAAAACTAGTCAGTAATTTTACCTGATAATCTATGTAAGAGATAATTATGAGCCCCATCTCTGTAAGACCATATTCTATTATATCTGTATGCAACCCTCTTCACTAACTGCAACAGTCAGCAATGGACTGACCAGAGCGCACATGCAGACAATGTCTGGAAGCAAATAATCTGTCCAGATGTTGAAGACAAGACACTCTTCCCTGATGAGGGGAGGAAGATCACATGAAACTTCCTTGTTATTGGGTAATATCTGTTTCTCCTTTTAATTATAATTAAAGAAATTGACATTGTGTATGTAATTAACTGAATTTTGAAAAGTTGTGGTCAGATCTATGTCAGATGACATTGTACTGCATTGCATACCCTCAGCCAGACAACATTTTAAACTGTAAAGAAAGCTGGATCTGATGTACATGACGTGCCCTTTTAAGAGGTACTCTTTGTACTTTATTAATTAATACTCCCAGGTTGTTTATGTTTCCCCATCAGCTCCATCTGCGGCAGCAGCAAAATGCCTCATGAAATCACAGATAATAAGCTCTTATGCTTTCATACAAATGCCTAGTGTTTTGTTATCAGAGTCTGGTTGTAAGTCCTTTCAGACTTTCAGATGGAGATAAAGTGTGATACAGAAGAAGAAATATGGAAACAATTTTTCCCTCCTTTGGTAATGAAATAATGGGGTGAAGTTGGAGGGCAAAGAGGGATTCTCCAACACATTGCTACCTAGCAGTCACTGCAGAAATTCTTCCTCAGCAGTTCTGAGCTATTGCATGGATAAAGCTTCACCATTCTGCAGCATATACGTTAAAGGACAGTTAATCACAGCCTTCTCCTGCATTAGATGCAAACATTCCATCTGCTTTTACTCCTGAGGACTGCACTCTGATTCACTATCAGCTATGGAAACTATGGACAGACTCTTTACATACTTCTGGAAAAAAAAAAAAACAAACAAAAAAAACAACTTTTCAAAGACTTTTGAGTGATCCTCAAAAATCTGGCCGTACTTTGCCTTCAACATGGAATCATGACTAAGCAGCATGTTTTGGGCTAGTTGCAGGATACACACATTTCATTTCCTGAGTTCAATACCCAAAGAAACTGAGCATAAAACCTTTATATTCTGAATGATAGGATGGCTAATAACATGCAAATGAAAACTGTTTACATTGAGCCATGATGACCTCTGTGTTCTTTGCCTTACCACACTTATCTAAAATAAAATTGCATATTATGTTCTACTGTATGTTGTATATATTATGAAGATACTCAAGTGTTTTCAGTGACATTCCCCATTTATCAAACAACCCGTGTTTTCATTGTATGGCTGCAATGAAAATTTGGAAGGGAATAAAAAAAATATTAAAGTTACAGTTCTGATATGAGTTGGTAAGAGTTTATTTTGTAAACATCAGAAATTAGAGTGCACACACATACACAAAGGAAAATTATGGCTTGCCTGTTGATGAGACAGTTCAGCTGTCAAGAGAAATGAAAATCAATTGTCATATGGATTTTCTCTTTCAGTAATTAAAATAATTTATTTGCCATTGTGACCTCCCTAAAAAAACTTTTTCAAAGGAAGGCAAAATAATTCCTAGCAGGAGATAATCAGCATAGATATTAATTTAGTAGTCAAAGACTAAAATAAGACAGATTGATTATTTATTCAGTATATATAGGCAGGTTAAGCCTCTGAGCTCATGCTGCCATTTAAAATCAGCTCTGTCCTTACGTCCTGTAAAGAGTAATGTTTTGAAGAGTATTTGTATCTAAGGTGATTTCTTTTCCTATCTCTTCCTCTGTGTGTATATATGTATATATGTGTGAATACACACGCACATTTATTTTTTTCAGTTTTTCAAATATCATACTGTAGGTGGAAGTAGTAAAAATATTGATCTGACGTACACTTCACTAGAGTCTGAATATCACAATGGAAATTTCTCATGGCAATTCTAGACAGTTCAAATCTAGGGGTTTTTCATAATTAAGAAAAAAAAAAAGGAGGAAATGTCATAAAACTTTACAAAAGAAATCTTTTCTGAGCAGTTAATAGATATTAAACAATTTCTGAAGATTTTATTTAAGAATCTGTACAGCCTGCCTTTGGACATTTCCCTTCTCTGACTACTCCACAATATTGGACAAGGCTTTGTTTTCTACAGCCATTCACCCAGATGCAGAAGTCTGCATCTTCCTTTTTCTATTTCTTTTTCTGAGTCATATGGGACTTCATAATTTTGCTTAAAGTCCTGGAACCTTGTGCCACAAATTTCCATCCTGATGCCGTATCCTTTGGTGTTGCTTATGTGCATTTTTTAGGAGTCATATTCACCTGGAAAAGGAGTAAAAAAAATAATTTCTTAACTTTCAGTTGTGTTTGGTCAGATCTGGAAAAAAAAAAAAAAAAAAAGACACAAAAAGGGAACATTTCCCTCTACAAAAATGGAAAATTTCATAAACACAAAGTAGAAAATATGTTAATACCCTGATAATTTATTACCAAACTGCAGGATTATTTAGATTCCCTGATGCTTCTTTTTGCTAGTTCCTTCCCCTCAGCCTCCCATTAATCTTTCCCTAACTTTTTTCATGTACTTACTCCCTGTACTTTTTCACAGTACCTTGACAACTGAATACTTGCAGAAGCAATCGGGTAATTGTATAATGTTATAAAAACTTTTCATAATTTGTGAATAAAAAATCCCTTTTTTTACTTTACTTTAGCCAGGGCAATCAGCTCAGATGCAAAGAGAAAGCAACCTAGAAAATGGTGCAGGACTAAGGGGAGTGCTCAATAGGATTGCATTTTCTGGTGGCCCTGAGATCTTATTCTGGCTCAATATGGTTGCTGAATGAGAGTGTGAACATTGTCCAAGTCAATGAGCTACATTGTAGCCAGATTAATTTGTCTAGTTTTTATCTGTTCAGAGTAACACCTTGGGGAATAATTAGGAAATGTAATTGGGAATTAAATTCAAAATGCAGCATTGTCCACACATAAGAAAGAAATGGACTTTCAGGGCTTCTTGGGAAGAGATGCAGCCTCACCTGGTATGCCAGGAATGTGCACTTCACAGTGGTTCCCGTAACAGACGGAGAGCAGGGTGAGGTGGAGATCTCGCAGTTACACTTTGTCCTAACTTCAGCAAAAAGATGGGAACGAGATGGTACAAGAAACTGATAAGCTGCATACTTGCTACCCCGAGCCAGCGGCCTGTCATCTTTTGACAGAGTACCGTCCTCAGTGTGAACTTTGCTTCATTATAATGTCATTTTAATGCATTTACATGATAAAATACACATCCATCTAAAATGCGACCCTCCCCCCCAAAAAAAATGGGACCACCCCTCTCTGAGTCTGCACTCTGAATTTCTGGTGTTATATACCTTTAATTCGATGCGAGAAAAATTTACACCAATAGTAATAAAGGTATGTATGACTAGAGTCACTCAAGCTCCACCTTGAAGGCAAAAAATAATTAAAATGACCTAAGAGAAAGGAGAATATTGGGGAAGATACCATCATGGATGAGTTTGGGAAGATAACATCAATGGGATTTCTGGGACCGGTCGACAGGCTGGACCTCTCTTCCCGCCCCCCATAGGGACTCCTGTGGGTAAGACTTGCACTGCATCCAGTGCTTTCCCTGGGAAAACTTAGAATCTCTATAGAGTTACTCTTACTGT
>JASSUY010008740.1:0-11742 GCA_032466535.1 Forpus xanthops
GGACACCAGAACTGCACACAAGACTCCAAGTGAGGTCTCACGAGAGCAGAGTAGAGGGGCAGGATCACCTCCCTCGACCTTTTGATGCAGCCCAGGATAAGGTTGGCTTTCTGGGCAGCAAGAGCACACTGCTGGCTCATGTTCATTCTCTCATTGACCAACACCCCCACATCCTTCTCCTCAGGGCTGCTCTGAATCTCATCTCTGCCCAACCTGTAGCTGTGACTGGGATTGCCCCAACCCAGGTGTAGGACCTTGCACTTGGCATGGTTAAAATTCATCAGGTTGACATCAGCCCACCTCACAAGCGTGTCAAGGTCCCTCTGGATGGCATTCCTTCTCTCCAATGTGTCAACTGAACCACAGAGCCTGGTGTCATCAGCAAACTTGCTGAGGGTGCACTCAATCCCACTGTCCGTGTCACTGACAAAGATGTTGAACAAGGCCGGTCCCAATACTGATCCCTGAGGGACACCACTCATTACTGGTCTCCAGCTGGAGTCCATAGGACCTGATGTAATCCATCTGTGGGTCCTGAAGGAGCTGGCAAATGAAGCTGCTAAACCACTTGTCCATCATATTTGAGAAATTATGGCAGTCAGGTGAGGTTCCCGACAACTGGAAAAAGGGAAACATAACCCCCATTTTCAAGAAGGGGAAAATGGATGACCCACGGAACTACAGACCAGTCAGCTTCAGCTCTGTGCCTGGAAAAATCTTGGAGCAGATTCTCCTGGAAGGCATGGTGAGGCACATGAAGAACAACAAGGTGCTTGGTGACAGCCAGTGTGGCACAGTGAAGCTTATGTTTCAGCAGCATTGCAGACTTCCACTGGCAGGGCTGCAGTCAGCTGAACTGGGAGTGTTATGACTGTCCTTGGTAGGTTGCATTATACATGTGAAGTGTACATGATGATTTACCTCTTTCATGGTAGTGTTTTTTTTGGGGGGGAGTGGCATGGTGGTAAAAGCAGGCACAAAGTTAAAGTTTCTTGTTGGGGAAATCTGTTGAGCACTGAATTGGAAGTTGTCTCCCAGTGTGGTCTGCAAGTTTCATGATCTTTTTGAACCTCATGAGTTCTTTGTCATGACCAGCTTCATTAATGACAACCTGGAATAGAACTGTTCTGGAAGGACTCACTTGAAGGAGGGAGGATGGCAGCAGATCTCAGAAGTTCTCACAGGCTTTGCATCCATCTGGTAGTAGTTTTTCTAGCTCACCAGCGCAGCAATGATGAGTCAGCACTTTTGACTTGGTATACTTTTATAAGACTAGGGGAGGATTTTCACCCTCTGTGCCTTCCTCACAGCGTTTTCACTCAGGCTGAGATTTATCTGGACACTGGCACTGCAAAAGCTGCTGCTAAAGGACTTTCAGAATTTTTCAGATTACTCAGGAGTTCAGGCCTGTCTGACCAGCACAGTACAAATGAGAGGCAGACCGTGCACGGCACCTTTGTGTCTGCTGGGGCTGCCCTTTGCTTCTGTCAGGTTATTGAAACTCATTCACTGGACTGCAGATCTCATTCAAAACACAGTCAAGAGAAGAGAAAATGTAACCCTCAGGATGTGCCGGAGATGGAGCATTTCTGTACCATTCCATGACAAAAAGCAGGAGATGCTGCTAATCTCTCTTTTGACATCCCTTCTGGGCTGTGCTCAGCAGATGTTTATGACTTAAACCTGTCAGCTGTGGTGATTCAATATATCAAATCTCTTTCAAGGCCTGGCAGGAAAATGTAATATTTCTGGATTAGGGGGTGTCAAGTTTGTTTTCCTTGCTCAAAGATATCAGATGTGCTGTGAAACCCAGAGCTTCAGCAATATGATTCCTGGTGTTTGATTTGGCAAGTTCTTGTTATTAAAGTACATTCAAAGAGGTCTGCTGTAGTATAAAAATATGCAGGAGATATCTGTTCGTATGGCCATGCTGAAATCATACATTGCAGTCCTGTTAACATCAAGGGAGCAGGGTTGAGGCTGCAGCAGTGGATATTAACTGAGTTAACAGGCTGGGTTAAATCCCCCAAACAAAAGCTGGAATTTAACATTAACATGTTCCGAGGTTTTCTCCCTCCTGTTCTTCAAAGGGGAATTTTGAATGTGAATTTGTCTTTAAACAAAAAAATCAAATGTTATGTCTGTCACAGACTATTTTAGCATAGCACTGTTCAAAGTCTACAGGCTAGTGGGAATGCTATCTCCACTTCTCTGAGGACAGGTACAGATGTGTGAGCTTGGAGAAAGATGGAAATGAATGGTACGAAGGAGTGAGTGAGGCAGAAACTGAGACCACTTTGATAATGATCTGGGATGCCACATCCTTGACCACAGCAGTTGTCTGGAGCTTGCCCTCTGTGGGTTTTGTTCTGTTTGTGCTAATATTTTTGTGGTGTGGGGATCTCAACAGTTGACCTTTCAAAGGAACAAAACTCTTCTTGAAATTAGGTGTTGCAGAATAATCTCTCATCTTCCCAGAGTCCATCATCAGCTGGGGCAAAAGTGACTACAGCTCTGTCATCCTCCCCCCTTCAAGACTTTTTCAAGTGAAAAAACATGTAATTTCCATGATTATAGAGAATAAACAATTTATGTTGTTATATTTTTTTAATTCTAAAAATAATTAAATAAAAAAATATTTTTAAAGGAATTTTATAACTTAAAAATGCAATTTAAAGTGAACCAGAGACAAAAGCATTTAATAAAACAAAGGGAGCTGGAGTGAGTGTTGAGCTTGACTTGCTGGTGAGCTTTCCTTCTGACAGAGCTGGTGTCCCATTTGTCACAGCTGATGATGGACTCTGGGAGGCAGAGCAGGGCTTATGAATAAATTTCTCTAAAATGCAAGAACGAGTGTTTTTGTGAGGAAATACTGCCCTGCAAACTGTCAGGACTGTTCAGTTCTTGTGCATAGCTCTACACACTCCCAGACTGTTTTCCTTCCAAAGGAGGTGCCAGAAGCAGGGGCCTCGCTTGCAGCATGGTGCCCCGTTTTCCAGGCTTGCCTGCCACACTGTTGAGCTGCTCTGATGGTTGATTAATGTCTCAGCTGCAGAGAGACAATTCTGCTTCACACCTTCATCCATCATTACTGCACCACTTCCTAGGGGCCTCAGGACCCTGGCAAATTGTCACATCACCTAGCAGGGACTTGCTGTTCTTCTAATTGCCTGTCTGAATAAATGTCCTGTTTTTTCAGAAGTTGCCAGAGGGAGAAAAAGAAAGGGCTGGAAAACAGCTCAGATGACTTCCACTGGAAAAAGAGACTGGCATGATTCAGAAAGATAGCTAATTGACCTTTTAAAGCTGTTATCCCGGGAAGTTGCTGGGAGTGCAAAGTCCAGTTCCTGACTCCCCATTGATGGGGATGGTCAGAGGTGATTTTTGCAGCACTGTGGCAGGGCTAGACACAAGTGTAAAAATTGACCCCTGGTGCAGAGCCCATCTCTTCCTTTGGACCTCTAGGGATAAGAAAATAGTTGATGTTTTATGCTCAGTTTTCCATTGTAAGTTGCGGATGATGGAGGGCAATCTGTCTCTGCTGCAGGAGGTGGGAAATGAGACCCAGTCCCTGCAGGACAGCCCTGGTAATGTGGGGGAGTTTGATCTGCTCACAATGTAAGACTGGCTGTGAGCTTCTCCAAGCCACTCAGGCTCTGCTGACTGTGCAGAAGAATATGCCACTCTTAAGGTCTGGCATTTGGTTTCTTTTCACTTTAAAAACAAAAGGAGCTCCCCCCATACACTTCACAATGTCACATTGTGATTTTACCTGGAATTGTTGCTACTGCCTCCTGAGAAACGAGATGAAATCAAGTTGAGAGGTATTTACCTTTTTGCCTTTCGGGCAGATATGTGTGGTTGCTTGTTCAGCTGCTTTTGTTCTGAATGAACAAGGACCACTTGAAAGAGGGAATGGGAATGTGTTAACAAGAGGCCCTTGTCTGCTGCCTGCTCGATACAAGAGAGCTGCCCACCTGGGTGACAATTTCCCAAGGGCTGAGCAGACAAAGGTGACTTGTTCTCAATGTAAGTGCCTCACACAAATCTATTCTCCCTTTCCCACAGGATCAACTTAAGCACATCACTAGTTTGTGCCACTTAGTAGCACAGAGCTAGGGGAGCCATCAGACTCCTACCACCCGACGCTGATGAAGAGCTGCTTCTGAGCAGACCCACACATGAGCTCACCCACCATATAGCTTGCTTACAACTTCAGCATGTGATTAAAGAAGAGGAGCCCAGAAGGTACAGTCCCAGAGCCATAAGTCTCTGCATTGGGAAAACAAGGATCAATTTCCAATATCTAAAAAAAAACCATTAGATTTTCTCTGATTTATGGCTACAACCACTAAAGTATCTTGCATACAAACAGTTCAGCTTGTTGGTTAGGAAAGAATCAGTGTATGTGCACAGATGGGTGAAGACCACAGTCTTCCTGACAGGTACATCTTTAAATATACACTGGAGAGACTGGCCAGAGCTGATGAAACATCTCATACTGCAGGGGAGGGGCTGGAGTCGGTTTCAGCTGTCCAGGCAGACTGTGCTAACCTAAACTGAAACTGCGGCATTTGGGTGTTATGGTGATGAATCATAATTAGCATATAATACTGAGGAATCTTGTCTAGTTTGGGACAGATTCCAGGGAACAAGAGTATTTTATGTGCAGATCTGTATTAGATGCATTTTAAAACCACAAACAGTATATTTAAATTGATGTTGGAGACTGTCAGGTGTTCTGGTATCCACCTCCTTCTGCTTGGAGATTGCTTGTGACCACGGACCTAGTACAGGTCTGTAGTGAGACATGAATTAAGTAGATCACGTATTTATAATCTTCCTCAGGGTGTCATGTGCTTGCCTGGACTATGGAGGTATGTAAAGGCAAGCCTCATGTGATTTACCAACCACCTATGCATAGGTTGGCCTCAGGGATGTCTGGCCGTCTGGGAGAATTTTCAGATCTAGGATTTGCCCAGGAATACTTTTTTTTGCTGGGAAAATAAGAGAAATAGCCCCTAATGTTTGTATCACTCAGGAGTGTTCAGTGATTCAGCTAAAGGTGCAGAAAGCTCTCTTCTGACAGGGCTGGTTGGAAACAGGCAATTCAGTGTGGGTTTGGTGGACTGCACTTACAGGTACTGCTATCAGATTAAAGCCAAACTCTAGCTGCTATTAGGAAGTGCTGCTTCCATCATAGCATGGTTTACTTATTTTGTTTAATTCTGTGCTGTAAAACCTTGAAGTGAGCCAGTGCAGACTCATGGCATCTCCAGGACCTGCTAGTACTGTCTCCCACACAGGCAATGTTGCTGTCAGCTGAAGGAGCTTGTAGGAAAGGAAAAGAGCCCATCTACTCCTGCTCTGAGTCCTGCTTGAGAGTTACTCAGCTGGGGAGACTTCCCACTTGGGGGCAGGTGTATTATGAATAAATAAGAATAAAATCAAGCATTTTTTTTTAGGGTGGTCTGTACAAAAGGTCAGACTTCTTTGCAAAACTTACACCTTCCTCTTTCACCTGTATGGGAACACTGAGAAAGACAGCCCTAGAAGGGCATGCACAGAGCAAATGGGAAAAGATAATGTTGAGCAATCCCATTTGAGCACACTCAGAACATTTTTCCTGCCTTCAAAACAGCTCCCCTGCCCTGCCTGTCTGCTCCATCTCTCGGTTTTTCAGCTCTGTCAGAATCAGTCTGAGATAAATCCTTTCCAGAGAGTGGATTTAACTTTTATTTTCTGATGCCACAAACTATTATTTCTGCCTGTCAGATGCAAGCTGGATGTTCCTCTAAGCTACGGAACTTCCTCTCTGTTCACTCCTGTGGGGATAGATGTGGCTGTTTCTTCCTCATCAGCCTCAGCTGCCCACAAAGGAGAGCCTTGGTGGTCGCAATTCCAGCACTACCTTCAGTTCTTCCATGCCTTCCTTTCCTCTCTCCTCAGCCATCCTCTTTAATGTGGGCAGCACATCCCAAAGCAACCACTGGGTGGAAAGTTTCCTTATCAGGACATCAGCTGGACAAAACCCTATCTCCCCAGCAGGTTTGTTTCAGGGTACACTCAGCATGTTCTCATCTCATGACTGCAAGTGCCGACAGAGCTTCAGGCCACAGCTGGAGAAAGTGAAAGCAATTTGATTCTTTCGTAAGAAAACTTTTGTCCTTTTCTCAGCCAGTTCCCTATACACTCTCTTTTTCCAATAACAAGGTTGACGTTTTTGGTGCCTTTGGAACTTCTTAAGTCTCTGTCTTTACTTTCATACTTCAACTGCTGTTTGAAATAATGAAAGTACTAGAGTCAGCTGCATGTCTGAAGGGAGCTGTCCTTTGTGTACCAGAGCATTGGAGTATTTGTAGGTTATTTAAACTGGCGCCATCTACCTTCATTTAGAAACAAATCACAGAATCATAGAATAGTTAGGGTTGGAAAGAACCATAAGATTATCTAGTTCCAAACCCCCTTGCCATGGGCAGGAATACTTCCCACTAAACCATGCCACCCAAGGCTGTGTCCAACCCAGCCTTGAAAAGCACCAGCAGAGGAGCATCCACAACTTCCCTGGGTAACCCATTCCAGTGCCTCACCACCCTTACAGGAAAGAATTTCTTCCTCATGTCCAATCTAAACTTCCCCTGCTTAAGTTTGAACCCGTTACCCCTTGTCCTCTCATTACAGTCCCTCATGAACAGTCTCTCCCTAACATTCCTATAGGCCTCCTTCTAGGAAAGCTGCTATGAGGTCTCCATGCAGCCTTCTCTTCTCTAGGATGAACAGCCCCAACTCTCTCATCCTATCTTCATACAGGAGGTGCTCCAGTCCCCTGATCATCCTCGTGGCCCTCCTCTGGACTTTTTCCAACAGTTCCATGTCCTTTTTATGTTGAGGACAACAGAACAGCACACAGTACTCCAAGTGACCTGAAAATGTAAGCATTTTAAGGGAATGCAGAAATACCCTCCCTGATTTCTGATATTGTTATGTGTATATTATAATGAGATTTTTCTAGAACAGCTGCACGTACTCTACCTGTTCATCCCTTGAATCAATGGGGAAGCTAGAAATGTCTGCTGTCCACATAGGAAGGGAGAGCTCCAAGCAATCCCTCTTCCTCTGCAGAAAAGCTCACTCGTGTTCTGTGCTCCTCTGATCAGGCCTGGGACTGACAAACCTTGTTGCTGGGTTTGTTGTTGTTGTCATTTCTGTCTGTGTTTTGAATTCAAAGGGCAAACCTGATTTAAATCAACTGCAGTCATATGTAATCAAAGCTAATAAGCAGGTTCTTATCTGTATTAAAGAGAGTAAATAATTCAATAATTTTTAAAAGTCTTTGCCAATGAGTCACTTTGCATTTGTCCAGCCAGGGATGATATTGCTAATCTAAACAAAACAAGTCAAAACATGTGTGTAAGCATTCTGAGTGGGCCTTATATGGGAGCATGTACCATCTGGAATCACAATTGCTCTCACAGCCAGAAGAAGCAGAAATATGCCATCAAAGAGGAGGTGCAAAAGTGAGCCACAGGAAGCTCTTTGGGCAGCAGTGTAGAGGTGGCTTTTTAGCTTTTCCATCTTGTGACCAACCCTCTACTCTTTGCTCTCTATGCTGCACTTGTCTTGTGCCAGGTCACAGCCACTAGTCTCTGCCTGCATACATGTGACAAGCATGCTGGCAGAGGGTGACAGTTCTCCCCATGTCGGTGGTAGAAAACTAAGGTCTGTCTTGTATGGGCAACCAACAGGGTAGATGGATGCTACAGCCTTTAACTTCTACACCCCTACTGCCCTGCTTTTGGAAGTAATTCCGTGTGCTGGCAGCAGAGACAGGTAGCCGCTATGCAGAGCCCCATGTATGTGTTTTGCAGATCACAGCATCTTGGTTTGACTGCTAGCTGGACAGGGAGCATATGGCAAGCTGGCAATGGGAGCCTGCCCATCATCTTAAAGGCACTTTCATATCCAATCACCACATGGCACAGAAGACATGTTGCACAGCTTCAGTGGTTTGCTGAAAGAGCATCCTTTAATAAAGTAATTTCTTGCACACAAAATGCTAAAGAGAAGTGAGTCTAGGCTGTGTTTGTTGTCTCTGTTCCAAAGAGTGCTAACGTCAGACTCTCCTGGGTTATTCTGGGGTCCAACTTTTTGGGTCTGCTACCATCCCAGACTAATTCTTGTCTGTCTGAGTCACAACCTATATGATTTTGGCTTCCAAGTGCCTTGTTTGCTAGCACCACTACTGAAAGATAATGAGGAGTACCTTGTTAGACAAAAAGCCTTGGTGAAAGAATACTGTACTTAAATAAGCTGAGAGCATTATCACCACTTAAAAAATGCTTGGAGGAGTGACAGCATATGCTGTTCTGTCATTAAAACAAAAGCTGTATTTGAAAAGCTTTTTTTACCCCAAAGATATTATGCAGATAATGCTAGTCTAACAAGAATGCAAAGTGGAAGAACAGCAGAACAGAATAGCTGCCACCAAGAGTGGTGGGGGCAGGTGACTGACAGGGAATATAAATTTCAGTGGGATGCATTCAAGAAGAAAGGTGGCAATATAATTTGCCAGAAGCCTCCTGGAGATAGTTAATAAGCACACAGAAAACTTCCTTTGCTGCAAAAATGAGTCAGTACAGAGCAAGGTGAGGAGAACCAAAATTCTTTTTTGGCAGAAGATATTGAAGGGTGCTTTGGCATATCTTTTCTGTGCCAGAAACATCCCACCCTCTTGCTGGATTTGGACTCACTCACTGGAGCAGGTTGCTGTCTCCTGTGTACTCCCTGCTCTCAAGGGAAAAGAAGGAGCATATGGGCAGAGTGGTCCCAAGGGAAGACCCTGAGGCAGAGCCAAACCTGGTAATCTCCTAGCTGATCTTTGTTCAGCTGGAGAACAGGATAAAGTTTGAACATTGCAACTAAAATGCCACAAATCATACAGCATAGAAAATGCTTTTTCTCAGGAAGCTTTGTAACATACAGTCTTGTTTAAAACAGAACTTGGAAAACTCAATGCATCTTAGTCCACTGCAGCCCTATGAGATGGATGGTTCCAGTTCAGACTATCTTGATTGGAAGTTACTTCAACTTTATCCAGATTTGGATGCAGTGCATGATTAGCTTTCTAATCCCCATCAGTCTCAGTGGGGTATGTTGTATATAGTGATATCTAGCTATATCCAGATTTTCCCTGACATAATTTTGCTTTTAAGTCGCACAGGGTAGAAAAGGCCTGGAAGTTGACCTTACCTTGATTCTCACAGAAGACATTATGGGATGTTAAGCACGGAATGTTATTACACACAAATAACTGATTGCATCATTTTCCCATTGCCAGATTGCACATGATTTCAAACACTTGTGTCAAGAAAAAGTGGGGATGACCGTGGGGAAGAACCAAACCAGCAGGACTGTTGTGGTTGACATAATGCTGTGCCCTGCAGCTCCCAGAAGCACATATGTGTCCAGTAGTATTCTGTTTTCTGTAAGTTTTCATGAATGATTTATATGAAGCAGGGGCCTTTGAAAATGTTTCTGAGCTGCAGCTAAACAAAGGAAATTAGAGTTTTGTGGGCTTTTGTGCTTATGCTGGAGCTGAAAATGAAACAGCATTGTGTTAAATGTATGGGAACTAGGGCTTTTCTAATAATCACCTTTGCTTTGTTATTCCCATGAAAAACCTTTCCATGCCATTAACTTGTTAGAAGGTACACAGAGCCAAAACCAGTAGGGGATTCTACCTCAGCCAGCATGATTTGAAGTAAGTAATCATTATCTGAGGGCATACTAATGGTAGACTTGTGTTAAATCAGGTCTAAGGGGCTGCTGCACTCCTGGCCAGTCAGAACTGACCTGAAACAAACTATTCAATCTGAATGAGAGTTTGTGTCATCTCTCTTTTCACATAAGTTGTTTCTTGCTATCCTTATAGGTGAGATTTTCAGCTTAGTGCTAGCAGTGTTCGAGTGCATTCAGATGACTAATAAGCTGTACATAACTTATCTGCTATGGGCTAGTTTGGATGGCTGGGGAAAAACTTGCACTGGATTAAACTAAGCATCTCTAGGGATGCTGAGTGTGGAAAGAAGTACTGATAAACACTGATGACACAGGTCACGGGCTCATGTGCCATGAGAGCAAGGGTATCCAGAGCTACTCAAAAGAAAAAGCTTTGGCAGAGCTGAAATTGCAATACTGCTGCAAAGGAGGGAAAGGGAACAGAAATATGAGTTTAAGGGAAGGTTTAAAAATATATTATTCCCAGTAGTGCAATAGCTTAATGCAAAGGAAAAAGGTGTTTCTTCTTTGGAGGCTTGCTCCTGAATGCGACTTCCAGCCTCTCCTTTTCTTCAGATGTCTCGACCAATAATGGTGTGATTAAAAAAAGAAAAGGCTAAGCTAAAACCTTGATGTCCACCCAGTGACTCATTCTGATTTGCAAGCCCAAGTAGCTCTGAGTGGTGAAATTAGACAGGAAAGTAAGAAAGTGCTTTGTGTGATGCTGGAAGAAACACTTTCATAGCTTCAATTTAAAACATTCCCAGCTTGCTTCACTCCCACAAGTACATTCCTGATCTGCAATAAATGGGGTTAATGTTACAGATCTTCAAAATGCTCCCAGCCTTTTGCCAGGTAAAAGACAATTGAGAAGTCTGTTAAAGACAATATTAAAGCCATGGTGGATTTTTTTTTCTTCCAGAAGATGTCTAACTCATCGCTGTTATAGCAGAAGAAAAGTGAAAATGAGAAAGGCCTGTCAAACTAAACCATGAGCGTAGTCCCTCTTGACTTGCCAGCCGTGTTCATGCCATCCTTCCCTCTGAAAAGTCAGGAGCTCAGATCCAACGGACTGTACTGAAACCAAGACTGCTCCTTTCCTCTTTCCACAGGGAATCCATTTTCATACCATTTCTGCATCCCTTCAGCTTTCCTAATTCAGGAGTGCTGGATATGTCCGGCCTGGGAGCCCTGCTCTCGCTGCCCCAACGGTGGCCACTGCAGGCACACAGGCACAGCCGACAAGCGGGGAGGATACAGCACAGAGCTCGGATTGTAGAGAGCGCCTGAGCTGCACTCCTGAGAGGAGGGTGAGCAATGGTCAGGGCTGCACTGTGCTCCATGGTGGAGGTCCTCCTGCAGCAGGGGCTGAGCTGTGGGACACAGTCACTGGGCTGAAAGGTGTGAGAGGAGCTGAGGGGAAACAGCACTGCTTGCTCCAGGACCTGACTGTGCAGGGGCCTCAAACAGCTCCTGTGGCTCATGCAGGAAATGAGGCTGCTAACACAGGAACATGGGAAACAGTGACAGGAAAAACAACAAAAAAAGGAGGAAGAGGACAATTCAAAGCAAGGGGCTCCCTCCTAAATCTGTTGTTCCTACCCAGAACCGCTTTGCAGGGGGCTGATGAGGAACCATAGTCCCACCAGGAACCGCACCATGAACAACCACCTGATGCACTGGTAAAGAAGATCACTACTGGTGCTGCCAGGAAAAAGCGGCGGGTTTAGTAATAGGGGACTCTACTCTGAAAGGAACAGAGGCACCCATCTGTCAGCCAGACCAAGGCATAAGGGAGGTGTGTTGCCTACCAGGGGCTCACATGAGGGATGTTGCAGAGAAGCTGCCTGCTCTAGTTGGTCCCACTGACTATTACCCACTTATAGTAATCCATGTGGGTGCTACTGATACAGATAGCAGTAGCCTGGAGAACATAAAGAAGGACTACAGAGCTCTGGGAGAGGT
>JASSUY010008741.1:0-56095 GCA_032466535.1 Forpus xanthops
GATTGGATGTGAGGAAGAAATTCTTTCCTGTAAGGGTGGTGAGGCACTGGAATGTGTTGCCCAAGGAAGTTATGAATGCTCCATCGCTGGCGGTGTTCAAGGCTGGTTTGGACATAGCCTTGGGTGGCATGTTCAGGTGAGAGGCGTCCCTGCCCCTGGCAGGGGGGTTGGAACTAGATGATCTTAAGGTCCTTTCCAACCTATTCTATGATTCTAAATGCACAGAGAGCTGGCTCCAGGATGCAGCTTTCTCAGAGTGCCCTGGGGAGACTGAGTCCTTTGCACTGCAAAGCAGCATTTGGGAATTGATTTACAGTGCAGGAATCTAGACGTAGCTCCTGTTGCTTAGAATATAGGTATATCTCTTATTCTCTGGGAAAGCTGGTCCAGCCAGAGCTTACAACTCTGATCTCAGGGCCCCTCCATGTCTCTGACAGATGCAAACCAACCAGAGCTGAGTTACTCACATTTCAGTGCTTCTGCTTTGACCAGAAATACAAATCATCATCTGAAATACTTTCTTCTGAAAACAAAAGGCCTACAGGTCATTTCTTGGCTCTCATATTAAATCACTGGGTGGTGTGGCAGAGGACGGAGCCAGGACCACTGCCTCCTGTGTCTCAGTGGAAAACAACTGTGCACCCTACAATGAACCTTGCAGAACTACACCAGTGGATGCCATTACTTTGTTGATCAACTTCAGTTTAACTCTCACAGGATGTTTCCTTTTCCCAACTATCACTTCCCTCCTCATCCCTTCTTATTTTTCCCAATCCTTTGTTTCCAGAGAGGTTCAGGACTCACTCCTATTTCCAAACCCCTGCTGTTGTGGGGGAATGAAATGAATGTGTTTCACCATCATTAGCAGTAATCAGATCTTGATTCTAAGCTTTTATTTCATTGGTAGGCTGTTTTTTTTTTTCTCTTTCTCTTTTAAATTCCTCGCTCCAAACAAAAAATAGTGAAAGAGGCCAATTTCCTGAGCAGTTATCAAACAGCTTTCATCCCTTTCCTGACACACAGGCCACCAACCTAATAGCTTCATGCTCTCGATTGCACCCTCCAGGAATGACACACAAATGCAACTGGGACACATGTACTACAGAAGCAGTACCAGAAAGAATATATTTGTCCCTTACTATATTCATCTAGAACATATTTGTCCCTTATTATTGGTTCATCTAGGACTAATTTGCTTTTTTTTTTGTTAAAAATTCAAGGAAGCATTATATTTCTGTCATTTATGGAAATCCTAAGTGGGCCTATTCTGTCCTCTATTCCCAGCCCAGACATTTGTCCTCAAAACATCAAAATGTAATGAAGTGACTCCATGAAAACATGGTGGGATCCCTGGGTTCTGGAGACACTGGTGCTGTGTCTCAGAATAATAAGATATTCTGGATGTAAATTCAAATTACAGATTGATGTGTACATCACAGGGATGATCTGTGTGTTACAGGTATCCAGATTTCACATATAATAGCCATGTCTTATATTATACATATACATACTATTGTATATGCTGCTGTGTATCTATAATATATCCAAAGACCTCAAAAGGTGACCTTTTTGATAGACAATGCAAAATCTGTAGTTCATTGCATAAATCAGTGTTTTGCACAGTGGCCAGTTTGTTCAATGTAAGAGGGCTTTGCACAGCACCTTATACAAGGTGTATTCCTAACAGAGGTCTTTGACATCTCAAAACTCTTTGTTATTTCCAGGACAACTGTTTTTTTTCCTCCTGCTGTTGTCCAGCTCAATATGTGTTAACAGATGTGCTGGACATTTACTTGTGGCAACAGCATACTTGTTTTTCATCTAATCCAGCCTTTCAGTAGCTCAATGTATCTCAGTGCTACTCAACGTAGCAGTAATCGGAAAAATTAAACTTAAAGTGCATACAGTAATCTTTTCCCTGTATTCCTTCCTTCCTTCCTTTGATACTGTCATTGCCTCCACCTCTCAGAACCTTTCTGTGCACATTCTATATCCCTTCTAGATTTTCTTAAGGATGTTTCTACTTCAGTCTTGTGGCTGCCTTGATGTTCCTGGGTGAACCTTGCTAGCTGCTCTAATCACTCCTGTTTTCCTCACTACCATCCAAACTGGAAAGATAAGTTTCGTTTTTCTGCATGGAAAATCTTTCCTCATTCTTGAAAACAATTTTACCAAGAGAAGTCCTCAAAGGTTCAGAATATAGTTTGGAAAGTTCTCGGAGGTTGGGTAAGTTCTTTATGGGAAGAAAAAAGGATGCCAGGGAACAATATTAGTGATGATTATTTTGATTAGCAGTGAGTCTGAAATGATCTTGATAAAGATTCATGTCCCTGTCATAAAAATGGGGAAACTACAACACAGTGTCTTGCTAATGGTCATACCACAAAAGAAGACAGAAAATAGATCAGTGCGTTGACTGCAAAATCTCACCATCTCCACTAGTCCTCATCTGTTTACACAGACTTAAATCAACTTGGGTCAACATGTCAGAATATAGACAATATTAAATATCTGGTACCCATAAATTCTCTATAAGGTGCTTCTGAAGAGGATGGTGAAATCTGTGTAATAGTTACTTATCCCAAAAGACCCCAAGGGCTGTCTGTGTCTTTATAACTTTATAATGGTCTCATTATCCTTTTCAGCTAAATTATCTGATTCTCAGGAAAATGGTGTAAGATAATATCTGATTTAAGGACTGACTAATATAAGAATTCCTTCAGAATTCACTTTGGGAGAAATAAAATACCAGAAACCAAAACAGACATTCCTGATTTTCTGATGGGGAGAGTGGGAATGATCCTCTTTAAACAACATTCTAGAACTTCATGGGAATGTTTCTGTTGGGTGATCTAGAGTGAACATATAGAATTTCAAGAACCATATCAAACATTTCAGTTACATCTCAGATTAGAAAACATAAAGGCTTTATTCATATGCCTGTGCCAATAAATCACGTCTCCTCAATGGGAAGACTGTAAAGTGAGATGGAACAAAAGACCTCATGGTACCACAGAGTGAAAAAGAAGTCATATGCCATGGGAGTGACAGTCTTCCAATGGACTCTTTTCATTGAACACATGGAGGGAATCAAACTTGCCTCTAGCCACTATAATTTAGATTGAATCTTGGCCAAGAATGAAAAATTAATGTAGCTATACTTCTGCAGTTGTAGTAGCCCTTATCCCAGACCATCATTCTGGAGAACTTATTCTTAGCAAATCCCCAGGGAAATTTAATTGTAAAGGAACAAAATCTTGTTCTAAAGACATCTGTAATCCAGCAGAGGAATCCAGAAAGGAAAATCCACAGCAGAAAAATTAAGCCTCATAAATTTCATAGAATCATAGAATAGCTTTGATTAGAAGGGACCCTAAAGATCATCCAGTTCCAACCACCCTGCCAAAAGAAGGAGCACCTTCCACTGGACCAGCTTGCTCCAAGCCTCATCCAGCCTGGCCTTGAACACTGCCAGGGATGGGGCAGCAAGGCTTCTCTGGGAACCCTGTTCCAGAGCCTCAGCACCCTCATAATGACGAGTTTCTTCCTAATATCCACTCTAGATCTACCCTCTTCCAGCTTGATGCCATTCACCTTAAAAGAAACCCTCTCCAGGTTTCTTGACAGCCCCTTTAGGCACTGGAGCTGCTCTAAGGTCTCTCCATAAGGAGCCTTCTCTTCCCCAGGCTGAACAAGACCAGCTCTCTCAGCCTGGCTCCATAGGAGAGGTGCTCCAGCCTGCTGGCTTCCTCTGGACTTGCTCCAGCAGGTTCATATTATTCCTATGCTGGGAATATTCTCCGTGTATTTTAGTCAGTGAGATCAACTTCAGGACAAATTACTAAATTGATGAAGTATTAGTTTTTCTTTTCATGCTTTTCCGTGATAGAGTTAGAAAACTCTGAAATCTGTGCTTCACTTAACCAGCCCGAGCTCAGTGCCGAGATGAATTTATCTGAGGTATATTGGAAATCAGATAGGGACAATGAAAAGTCCCTTCTACAGTTCAAATGACTTCATGTATGTATCTATTCTATAACAGCCTCACTTCTACTTTCCCCACTGCTCCTAAGTGAAAGACAAGCAAAACATATAATGAGATAAATATGAGGGAAATGAATATGGAAACTGTTTTAATACTACAGAAATCTGAAGCCAAGTATTATAGTCAGCCTGGGAAAAAAATGCATACTTAAATACAGGGTATGCTGTCTTCTATCCAGGTAGATGCTTCACGCTTCTGTCCAGACAGGCAAGATGACATTAGTCTCTGCTCTGAAGTGGGATCTAGGCATACCTAGGCATTTGCTACTGATATCCATCTACCATGGTCTTAAAGGCTGTGGGACAAGATTCCACAACCTTCCTTAATATCCAGACTCTGTGATTATGGGTCTTGTTATTCAGCATGCCCTCTCAATAGATAAACTTAACCCTTCCTGATGCAGACTGAACCATTTTCCCTCCCATCCTATCCTCAGTGCCACTGAGGAGTAATGGTTGGTATCATCTCTATAACAACTTTTCATGCATGGGGTGAAAGTTGGATTGTCCTCATTGAACCTTCTCCTTTCTACACTAAGCAAATCTAATTTCTGAAACTTTTCCTTGCATGTTCATACTAACAAATCTCTTCAAAAGATTTATGTCCTTGCTGTTAGAGAGCTGCCACCTATTAGACACTTATGTCCTCGAGTTCCCTCGTATACATTTCTACGCTTGCCTGGGCTAGCCATTGTTTCCTTGGATTTTCCTCGGATAGGGGCAAAACAGTTGATGTCGTCTACCTGGACTTGTGTAAAGTGTTTGACACTGTCCCACACAACATCTTTGTCTCTAAATTGGAGAAACATCAATTTGATGTGTTGATCACTCAGTGGATAAAGAACTGGTTGGATGGCTGCATACAGAGAAGGACTTGAAGCTGTTGGAGCAAGTCAAGAGGAGGGCCACGAGGATGATCAGGGGGCTGAAGCACCTCTTGCATGAAGACAGGCTGAGAACATTGGGGCTGTTCAGCCTGGAGAAGAGAAGGCTGTGTGGAAACCTCATAGCAGCTTCCATTGTCTGAAGGGGGCTACAAGGATGCTGGAGAGGGACTCTTCGTTAGAGACTGTAATGATAGGACAAGGGCTGATGGTTAAAACTGAAACAGGGAAAGTTCAGGTTAGATATAAGGAGGAAGCTCTTTACTGAGAGGGTGGTGAGGCACTGGCATAGGTTGCCCAGAGAAGTGGTCAATGCTCCATCCCTGGCAGTGTTCAAGGCCAGGTTGGACAGAGCCTTGGATGACATGGTCTAGTGAGAGGCATCCCTGCCCATGGCAGGGGGTTGAAACTGGATGATCTTAAGGTCCTTTCCAACCCAAACCATTCCATGACTCTATGATTTCTGACCATTCCTCCAATTTGCCAAGAAAACAAACATCTCAATCTTTTCTGGATTTTCTGAGAACTCTATCTTGATAGCACCATATGCCAATTCTATATAGATACTGTCCAAGTCTGTCATAGAGTGGTTTTTAACTCTGGAAACATCTCTGCCGTACTACATACAGCAAATCCTCCTGCTACATCTTCAGGAGTACTTGATATGTTGATAGTGATTTTTTGAGTATTTTTCACAAGTAGTCCTAAACTTGCTTTCCAGGGATTATCTGCAGGTCTCAGATGCTCTGTTTACTGATAAGAATGACTTACAGGAGTCTGCTACAAACCTTAGAATAGTTTTGTTATACCAGATTTTTATGTTCCCTCCATATATTATACCAACTGTCTTGGCATTTAGGGGAACTGGATTGATTTTGTATGATCTGCTGTTCACAAACTCGTGTTTCATCTTATTAGTCCCTGGTTTACTTACAAATAGTTCAGTGAATAATGTGTTCCAGTATGTTTCTAGGCTTCAAAGCGAAACTGGGATTGGCTCAGAAACGATGGCCTGTCTTTCTGTTCTATGCTTGGTTTTGTTCTATGCTTGCCCTTCTGCAGTACCCATACATTCTCTTGAATTCTCAGATGAGAACTTGTGTTCTCAGATGCCATTTCACAAAGGAAGGCCTGTGAGGCTCATAACCACATAAATGTCCAGCCTCATTTCATGTCCCAGCCGAAGCCAGAGCTCACAGTGTTCTGGCACACAACTGTGATCTCCATTCATCCTTGAACCAAAGGCTCGTTCCACCAGTCAGCTGCATCTGGGGGTCTTTGGCCATGGGTTGGGACAGTCACCTCCTTTCCAGGGGTTTGACATGGTATTCTCCTTTCTCCTATCTGTGCCTCCTCCTTCTTGCTATGAGCTCTCTGGTTGCATAATCCTGGCCATTATCCACTCGTGCATCCTCATCCATCTGTTAAGGACATGATGCAAGCACTCACTGGGCACTGGAGTACCACAATGAAATAGACTACCATCCTCAACAGTAAAACAAGGGGATTTTCAGAAAAAAAAGACAGAAAGTTAAAAATAGAGCAAAGAAAATGCATTTTCTACATATTCTGCATTGTCACATGACATCAATGTGATGGGATGGATGTTGGTCTTCTTATCCCAGTCCTATTCCTCCAGGAGACAAAGATCCAGGATCACAAAGATCAGGATCCTAGAAGGATTAAGAAGAAAACTAAATGCCATTAAGAAATAATTATTTGGTAGAATAGTCTTTAACCAGGTTGTGTTTAAATTCCATAAATCTTACCAGCTAATGCCAGAAATTAAGAAGCCTCAATGGAGGTGCAAAGAGTAACAGGCCAGTGAATAGTATTATGTGATTTAAAGGGGAAAGAAATGGGACTGTTTCAAGACACCAAATCTCAGTTAATGTGAGATTAACTCAGTGGGAAAATGGTAATTATCAGCTAAGGAATGATAGGTTCTTATAAAGCACTCAACACTATTGTCAGGAGCAAGGTGAACATACATTTAGGTGGACATGGAATAGATTTAGGACGATTATACAAATTCATGGCATAAGCAACTGTGTACTTAATGAAAGATTCCTGGACAATTCACAATTACTTGCATTCCATTGTAAAATTATTTGCTCCTATTAAAATCACAAACTATTCCTATTAACATCCCAAACAGGATACAGCAATAATGTCATACTGGTTTGATCAGAGTAACTGACTGTTAAACAGACTCCTTTCTTTATAGTTTGTTGTGTCCTCTTTTTATAACCCTGCTCAGCTCTGGGTCTACAGATGGGAAATAATTTTTTCTTCCTTTTCTGAAATCATAGTTTCTCATAGCTGTGCTGCTTCTTCAGTATGCAGACCCAAAGGGAAACAGCATTGCCAGTACTATAAGAAATGGAAAGAAGAAACACCAGAGAAGGAAACATCTGATTATGATTTTGTCTGGTAGTAGTTTACAGACAGCTTTCCTAGAAGTAGATGGTACAGATACTCATGGTAAAGATTATGGCTTCTAAGACCTCCAGAAATTCTTACCAAAAATGTATGAATAAAGGATTTTGGGTGTGTGTGTGTGGGGGGATAAACCAAATTATTTTAAGAATCACCTTCAGTTAATCTGAAACAAAAACCTTTCAGTGCTTTTTGTCAATGAGATAAAAGGAAGTGAAAAGAAAAAGTGCATTGCTGCTCAACCAATGCAGTTGGAGCACGAGGAAACTTCTCATTGTATTTATACTAAATAGCTGAACACTAAATATAATAACAGTCAGAAATAAATGAGTCCAATCTGAAAGCAACACCCCATCTAAAAATGAAAAAGAATAACAACAAAATGACAATACTTTGAAATGATGATTTTCCAAATTGAACCCGAGCCTTCGGGGCTGCCTGGTTTTGAAAAATCTGAAGGCATTTTGCCCAGCCCTTGTTCTTTGTTCAACCTCTTTCACGCTCCAGCTCTCAGTTTCCTTGCTGGTTTCCTCATGTTGTCACAGCTCTCTCACTGTCTTTCTCCTCTCCCAGCCATGGTGATATTTCATGCAGAAGGTGCTGCATTGTTTGCAGGAAAATCAGGTGTCAGAGCTTTTACTAGACACGACTTCCTCTCGAACACAAAACTGAACTTCCAGCAATACATCACTGCCATTGTACAGGTTGGTTTGCAAAGAATTTTCTGAGGTCAGCATCCTTTGCTGTGCAAGGCCAGATCTCCAGTTATTACCTTGCTTATAATGAGGGAAAAGCACAGCTGGCTGAGGGGACTGGTGGTTAATGTGTCTGCTGCTGGGAACAGCTTTGGCCTAGTGATGAGTACTAAGGAGATGTGTAGGAGCTCTTCTGGAGAAAGAAAATCGTGTGTTCCATGTATTCCCCCTTCTCATCTGGCTGAAGAATGGTCAGGGTTTTGTTTTTCAACTGGTACAGAGTGGAGCAGCCTTCATGCTCTTTTGTTCTGTATGTAGATATAGTTTGGTGCATGGCTAGGGAGAATGTAAAGTTGCAGTGGGTGCATTTGTCTATGGGGAGCAGTGGCACCGGGACAGTTTGGGTAAGTCTGAGATCTTGGCAGAGATCAGCTTGTCACTACTGAAGAGCAGACACCAAGAAGTCTAAGAGGCACTTTGGAGGCTGGGATCTTGCATGATCAAGGTGTTTGTCTCCAGACAGCACAGCTTCCTCTCCACCCTGTGCAGAGGATTAATACGGGTAATAAACTAGTGTTTGATTATCTGAGTTTGCTGGATGGGAGAGGAACTGTGCTATGGTCTTTTGCTATGTTTCTGCAGTGTGTTTCCATATGGTACTAACAAAGCTAGTCCACGAATAAAGGCTCAGCTTTAATCTGGCAGCAGTTTCATGTGACTTTGAATTGCTGCAAACATCATGTCAGAGTTTCTGAACACTGGAATTAAAAGAGACCCCACACCAGAGGAGTTTAACTTCCACTGAAATTTCCCCATGAGTTAGAAACTGAACCAATTGATGGCATTTTGTCCAACAAAACACCTTTTCCCCTTGTCCCCACTTTTCAAGCAGGAAGGGTCGTAACAAGAGTTGAGGATGTCAGAAGCTGTGGACCTGTGCCAAAGCAGAGAGGATGTGTAAAGGTGGTAGAATGGGTAGGAGAGAGGAAGAATGAGTTAGCCTTTTTCACTTGTGTGGGTGGGAGAAAGGTAGTGCTATTAAACACTGTTCAGCTCCAAAGCAATGCAGAAAGGTTTTATATGACAGGCTGTGAAACTTCCTGTGAATCTGACTCATTGTTTGAGCTAACATTACCTTTCAGTGACTGGAGCGGCAACAGGTAGTCAGCTGGTAACATCGCCAGAAAGAGCAGTGAGGGAGCTGTATCAGAAATGTTCATCTTGCTATTAGGATATCTTATTTATCTGTGGTTGCACAAACAACATGCTAAGTGCAGCAGCAAGAGCATCAGCCATCAACAGTGCCGTGTTCCCTATCTGTATGCAATAGGAAGCTATAAGGTCAGCTTTAACATGAAAATGTCAGGGGTTGTTTAGGATAGCAGGTTACCATAACTGACAAAATGGCCACGAGCTTGCAAACTACTTTGCCTATGCAAAAGAATGTTGGCAAAGGAAAGGCAAGAATGCATGAATGTTACAACCTCTGGAAAAGACAGACACCTCCTGCAGCTACAGGAACTGCAAGGCTAACCCCCAGGCTCTCCTTCCAGCCCCTCTCCTTCCATGAGGAGCTCTTTCTCTTCAGGGCTCCTAGGGAGAAGTTCTGTGTTGCTTCTGCAGATAATGAAAGAAGAAAAGGTGTATCAGGAGGCTCTGTTTCCAGCTCAGTGTGATTGATCGTAGGCCTGCTTCTGAGGATGCTTCTGTCAGTGTGTCCTTCAGGGAAGTTTGTCTAGGGCCATCTTCATAGGAGTGGATCTTGAGGAGCACCTTTATGTGGAATAATAATGTGTTTTCTACTGCTTGAAGATGGTGATGATTCCTTGGAGGTAGGTCATCAAATGTAATGACCACAACAACACCTTCAAAGTTAACCTTGGGTTAGGTAGATTACTGTTCATGGATGTTTAGGGTAAAACCAAAAAGAGACGCATGGATGTGAACTGATGGTAAAAGCATGCTGCACAGACTCAGCCATGGGTGCATTTGTACTAGGTAATAGCCCTGGGCCAGCTTTGAGCAAGCCTCAAGCAGGGGAGGTCCCTCTTTACCTCTGCAGTGAGTGATGGTCATTTGGTTTCCAAGTAATAGGACATAAGAAGTAAGCTCTGCAGCTCCTGCCTGTGTCCATGTAGTATGGTTGCAGTCCATTCCTGCCCCTCAACACTTCCAAACACCAGAGGGTATCTAGCTGCTGCCTGGAAAGGTAGGAGGAGATTTGAGGTGAACTGATATGAAATGCATCTGGTTTCTTTGCCTTTGCCTTGGGGTCTTGCTTTGAATATAGTTTATTTTTTCTGATACCTTTTAGGAACAGTCTAGCATACAAGTAGTGGATAGTTACCAAGTAACACTATGCAACGGTTAATTTTACCAGGTTGAAATGTGGTTGGAAGTGCCATGTACATGTCCCCCACATGTCCTCTTAAAGACGCTAAATGATATCTCCGTGTCTAGGCTTTGGCCCTTACTGTTCAATCAAGAACAGTGGTGAAATGCTGTCCTTCTGCTCCTCTAGTCTGGATGATGCCTGTGTTATAGGTGTTTCCTTCAGGGCTGCTCTGTGTAGGGGTGCCACATGCAGTTCCTGGTGGGCTTGGGACAGATTAAGTAGGATGGTGTCTGCATGATTTACCATACAGGCGCCTGGCCGCTGGGAAGTGTGCTGAGACCACCGTATGGATTTTGTCTCCTCCACCAATCAGCTGGGAGAATCACAGCCCTTAATTCCTTGCTTTAGGCTGAGTGCTCTGAATTGGGTTACTTTTGAAGTTGTACACCCCTTTCCTCCTCCCCTCCCTGTCCCACACACGCACCCTCTGCTTCCCTCTGAGGGAAGTGCTGCTGCATAACGCTGCGGGGAAGAAAGAGGGATGACTGACACCAGATTTATTTGCAAGGTGCTTTTAAAGCATCAGCCTTGGGATGCTGCGGGAAGTCTGGCCCTGGGAGGTGAGAGGTAGCTCAGGAGTCAGTAGAGGAAGGTGGAGCAGGGGCAGCTAAAGCCAGGTTAAGCCAGCTCTTCTGTTCTTAGCTTTTAAAGTTTAAATCCTCCTGCCCTCAGCTTATCTATCATCTCCTTGTCATCTAGCTATTGATTTTGCATGTAGGTAACATCGTGTCTCAGTGCAATGTATTTATGTGCACACATCAAATAGTAAGTGGATTGAAAAATAGGTAGGTAGATAAATAGATTAGATGAATTGGTGCTTCATGCTCCCATACTGTACTGAGCACTGGTGTAATACTACTTGAGTGAAAACCAGTAAATAGCAAACTAGATGATAGACAAACTGGAGGAAGAACCTTGTGTCTGTCTATCCATCTACCTACCAACCAGCCTGACTTCCACCTTGTCCTAAAGGGTCTCCTAAACCCATAAGCCATCTTGTTGATTTGGGAACAATTATTTTAATATTAAACACATACAAAAGCCTTTTTTCCTTCCAATATCAGAACCTTTGTGTTTCACTCAAAGCCCAGTGAAATAAATGGGACTTGGAGAGTGTTTGATTCCGGCTTTTGGTAAAGTTTCTGCATAAGGCACATTTGAAGAGTAATATCTGGAGCAGATTTTGATTACTCTGTGTGGTGGCTGGCATAGCCAGGTATGTACAGATACCAGTTAGAGGTCTCACAGGCAAAAAGCCCCTGCTATTGTAGCTGGAATTTATTACTCTTTAGATTTATGTGGCTGCTCATATGTATGTATTTTTATACTATATATATATATATACATTTTAGATATGATATCTACATCTATATAGCTATATATTATAAATGTGTGTGTGTAGCATGTCTCTGTAGTATATGTGCATTAGAAAGCAGTGTGTCTATTTGGAAAAATCCTGCCTTATATAATGCAGACAGGCAATCAAACATTCCTCAAGGATGCCAGGCGGTGTGAAGGTAAGTTGAGTGAAAACGTTTATGTGAATGTTCAAAGGCAGGGAAGTTTGAATCTCGTACAATACAATTAAAATGTGTATTTTAGTGATAACTGAATCAGAAATAAACACAAAGAATATACGAGAGAAGAAAGGAGGAAAAAATTACGCACTGCCGACATGCTCTGAATTAATTTGCTAGGTAGGAACCATGATGTCGATGTAGATACTCTATCTGCAGCTAGCTCCGCAGTGAGAGGAATAACCTCTATCTAATACTGTCTTGATATGAAGGACTTTGACACAGTTTGAAAACACGAGTGATATATTAGAGTTAAAAAACCAGCATTTCTGCATTATAGGGTCCAAAATAAATAATTTATGCTGCAGGCTTTTTTTGTTCTAGTGATGATTATTTTATGGGAAATAGGTTTTGATTTCTAAACTTAGCCATGCTGCCCACAAACAGTACTTTCTGGGGATTAACGATTGATCTTTCCATTTCTCAGTTTGCTTGGCTCTCTTCACATCTTCTGCTTCCCAATGTGCGTGTGTGTGTGTGCGTATAAGCTCTGCAGCCAAATGCAGAATAGTCATCTGGCAGAAGCAGTAAACCACTGGAATACAGGCATAGTTCTATCTCCAAATTTTACCATGTCTTCAGTCTAAAGGCCGAGGATGGCAAAAAGATTAAAGTTCGACATGTATTTGTTGTCTATTGAAGGGAAAAGGGAATTCCCTTCCTTTGGTGGCTTGAAGCTGTAGAATAGATGTCGAGGGCTGAAGGCAGAATCCAGACAAACCGTCTGCTGATTTGAAAAGAGGGGTTGTCAGAACAAAGATTTCAGAACTAGAAAGTTGGCTCAGAGGAGTGACCAAGTGAATGTTGAAATCTGCCATCGATAATGGATCTAATAGTCTTTGAAATTTAGGATGGACATTTGCATGTGTTTTATTCCTCTCTGGTCCAAGGTAATTTTTTAGGTTAGTAGCAAACCATCAATAAATCTTTCAGGTGAGCAAAACTGATTGTGCAATTGCTAGTGCACAGACAGTTACTATTCCTGGTTATCTAGGAACTGATTGTGCATTTACACATTTATTATCCCATCTTCTCTGTTTCAACCTATTTGTGCAACACAAGCAGGGTGAATATGTGTGCGGCAGGACTGTCTCCAACGGATAGCTACTGTGTATATATTACATAAAAACAATTATCAGGCTGCAGAGTCTTTTGCTGGAGCTGACTGCATGCTATAGAACAGCCCTCGTAAAAACTAATCCTTCTAAACCCAAATTAACTTCTTCAAACCTCAGATCCTTACTAGAGGTGCTTCATTGGGCAGCATGATACATCGTCACTTTATGTTTCCTCTATAGTCAACAGAGCTCAATAGTCACCTGCTGAGGGTGATTCATGTTATTTCATACCTGAGTTGTCCTGCTGTTATCACTATCTTACCTCAAGAGCAACTACCTGCCTAAATTAGGTGATCCTGATAGCACCTTAGGTGGGAGAAACTGGTCCTGGGCTTGAATCTGTAGGATATCTGAATGGGTTTTATTAGCACAGAAAATAAAAGGAAAACAGAAAGAGAGTTTTCTATAACTCTGACCAGTAGGTTAAGAGCTGTTAACATAAGCTACTGGGCCAATTTATTTTAAATGACAGATGCATTCTTAGAAATCAAGTGTGATTATAGAAAAATGAAGATGAATGACTGAATAATTCTGCATTGGTGTATTATTTGCATTGACTCAGATAATACAAGTTATCACTAAGACTCTAGATGGCATATGCAGCTAACATGATCTCTGTAGCCAGTGACCTCACAGTGGGCTGAGGAACCTACAATCACATCCAGCCACTCTGACTGCATGAGCTAGGTCAGTGAATACCTGCCCGGGTCTGGGAAGGGTGTGGGTGGCCTTTGTTACACATCTAGAGTGAGACTTAATCATACATTGCATGCCTCCAGGCAGACACTTCTTCAGTAAATAAGCACCTATAAAGCTGTACCAATACCATAAACATGATCAATAATACAACAGAACATTCTTTATAAGAGCACTCCCATTTGAGATTTTCCTTCTTGTTCTGGGGACTAGAGAAATGCAAACAGTTCTGAGGGTTTATGACTTGTTCTTGTTTCTATTTCACAACCCACTTTTCCTTACTGTTTCGAGAAAGTTATTGTTAAGCACTGATGACCTCTGCACCTTAAGCTCTGTGCTAATCCTGTTATACTCCTTTGTATTTCAGTTTGCTGCATACCTTAACATGAGACCGGCATGTTTTGTGCTGCAGAAAGGAATTTCGGGCTCAGAACCTGTATTTCATGGAAACACGTTCTTCTAGTGAAAGCACCAGTGGTTCAGGCATATCTTACTTTTTGACACTGTGGAAAAGAAATGCTTGGAATGAGGCAACTTGAATATTTTCTCTTCTTTATAGATGCTTTGAGAAAAGAAAGAAAAATTGGAATGGTAGTGGTTGGGAGAAAGTTATCATCTGTTTCTCTGCTGTTGCTTGTGATTAAATAGCAGGGTCAGATTTAGATTTTTGGACAGCTGCCGGGCCTTTGTTACTGCTCTTTTTTTGGCTGTATTTATTTTGTGTCTCAGGAAATATGTCAGAAAGCAAACTGAAGCTGACAACCCTCCACTAACCTAACTTTGGGCACTCAAGATACCTTTATGCAATGCAGCATGGAAAGCTTTTCAGGATGCTACAGGTCCCATCTGTGTGATGTCCTGGGTTCCTCCTGGGAAAGAACTCAGATCATTTGATTTGAGTGCCTTCAGTTGTATGAATTTGCCATGGGACAATTGGAACAATTTGTGCCCATCAAGTCTACACTAAGACATGTGCTGCTGATTAAACTTGGGCCATGAAGCAAGTCTGGGTTTAACATAGGCTCAGACTCAGGATGTTCACAGTAGAAGGGGTTTGGCTTCAGATTCAGGCATTTATTATTTATATACAGATGGAATTTGAAGAATGACTCAGCTGCTGCATGGTGCCCTCTTGGCTGCAGTAATTGCACTCTCTGCATCTTCATTATCTGTGACTATAGCACTGTGAAATCCCTCTGTGGGCCCATGCAATATTGAATCAACCAAAGTTTCTGTGTCTTTGCTCTTTTGGGTATAGAAAAACAGGTACAGAAACTCACGATAGGAAAAGGGCATCTGGGCATCTATGACCATGATGTCAGAGGCCCAATTATCCAGAGATTTACAGCATTGAGGAAGGAAGGAAAAAGGGAAGGAAGGAAAGGAAAAATAATTAAATAAATATACAAATAATAGGAACAGAAAAATAACTAAGACAAGAGCAAGCAACTCTCTTCAGAAAAGTAACTGCAGTTCTTTGAACCTTGTCTTCCTTTTGCTTCCCTGATCTTAGGTAAACATTCAACTGAAGTCCAAACCAAAACCACACACCAGAATAGCAAAATGGTGTAACTGATACCATCTCTAGGACTCATAGAAAAGGCTACTTTGCAAGGGGAAGGGAGAGGCTTTTCCTAGAACAACTATTGCTTTTAGGTGAAGACTGTTGTCCCTTTAACTGTACAATGGGAATTAAGTATTTGCTATAGTAAGTGTAACAAAATGTCCTGTCTTAGAAATGTGACTGTTGCTGAGATGGTAGAAGAGCTCTAAATGCTCTAAAAGTGACTTTTTAGAGTGTTTTTTTATGAAGCTGTCCTGAAGTCCCTCATATTTTGACCCCATCTTTTGAAGTAATTTGGTCACCTTTTCTATGCAGTAATAACTTCTCTTTTCTAACTTTCTGTGGCTGCTATGTGCATGTTGTGGGGAGAAGGTGAGGATGAAAAGCAGTGTATCTGAAGAGAGGAGAAATCCAAGCCATAGAAGTCAATTCAAGCCCATCTACAAGACGAAGGCCCATTGCATAGAAACATAGAATAGTTAGGGTTGGAAAGGACCATCCAGTTCCAACTCCCCTGCCATGGGCAGGGACACCTTCCACTAAGCCGTGACAGTCAAGGCTATGTCCAGCCTGGCCTTGAACATCGCCAGTGAGGGAGCATTCACAACTTCCCTGGGCAATCCATTCCAGTGCCTCACCACCCTTACAGTAAAGAACTTCCTCCTTATATCCAACCTAAACTTCCCCTGTTTAAGTCTGAACCCTTTACCCCTTGTTCTGTCACTCCAGTCCCTAATGAAGAGTCCCTCCCCAGCATTCCTATAGACCATAGCGTTGTGAGCACAGCTAAGTCCAAGGCTTAGGCCCTCACCCTCTTTGTTGGGTGATAGAAGCAACAGATAAGACCAGAAGAGTAGTTGGGTGGAGATAGCCTTGGTCATTTAAATGTCTAAAGTTAGTTGTGAGAAGGCTGAGCCATTCATCATTTCATGTCAACTGCTTTGATGGAAGCATCACACCTAATGTGTGTGTAAGATGTCCTCACATGTCTAATGTGTCTAGACTTACCAACCTTTAATATCCTGCAATCTGGAGGTGATAGAGACACAGCAGAGGTCAAAGCCTGTGTTGCATTTTCACTATGTCAATGAGTGCAAAACCACACCTGGTGAGAGCTGCATACGTTTAGACCAGGTGAGAAGCTGTGTCCTTGCCAGCGTTGGCTGTTACAGAAGGTATAAAAAGAAGTGATGGCTTATTAAGAAGATAGGGCTGAGCCTGCCTTTGGGACACAGCAAAAACTGAGCCCAATGAGCCTGGCACATGATTTCTGGGGATTAAGAAGGATCTTTGACTTCTTTCGCTGTTCTCAGCACAGGTTGTCCCTTGCTTGTGCCATACACAGCTCACACCATTACTTTGTGCTGGGTACAAAACGTTCCTCTGGAAGCCTCTCTGGAAGGCCTGTCATCTGGGAGTGTTGCTGCTGGCTGTTAGAAGGCTGCTGTATTTGCCCCAGAGGACAGGAGGGGTATGGATGCACACCAGATTTCCACATTGTGTGCAAAGAGCTTTATAATTATCTTATACATTACAGCTGGGAGCCCTAGGCAAAGGGTAGGCTCCTTGTGCTTTCTCCTGACCCATTGTGTGAAGTTTCATGTGATGCTGGGTGGGGAGGTGGCTGCCTCTAGATGTCTTTGTCGTGTAATGTCGTGTCATTGCATGACAAATGGGGCTGGGCCAGCCTGCCTGGACATGGGTCGAGGTTGGATGGTGTGGCTCAGGGACAGGCTGGCTTGCTGTGGTAGAGAACGGGCTGGGACATCACCGGGAGCTGGAAGTTGAGTGGGCCATGCTCTTGAATGGCGTGCAGTATCTTTATCTCTCTTCTGAATGTGGAGCCTATGGGTTGTGTGTGGTCTAAGTTTAACCCAGCTGCCTGCCACCACTCACTTCATGAAGATGAGCTGTCTCCACCATCCTTTCCTTGCTCATTCTTTGATAAAGTCTTACCTGCACCTTGTCCCTTTGACCTGGCCCAGCTTTTTGCACCTCCCAGCTTTGTCCCCACAATAAGGACCATCAGAAGCTGGTGTTATCTTGCAGAGCCACCTTCTGCATGCTAGTTCAGGATCTCTTTGGAAAATGAGGTATGAGACAAAATAGGGAAATTTTGACCTCTGTATGAACAGATTGTACTTAGCTGTTATCACTGTGGTATAATAGGAAGTGATTTACTCTTGTAAGAAGAGATGGATGCGCTGCAATCTCCCTCAGCCTGGTCCAGCACACCATGTGTGGTCTGGGTGCTGAGGTGCTGTTGGAGATGAACTGACTTGTTCATACAGCCAAAATGAATTCCAGGATTAATGCTTGAGCTGACTGTGGAGAGGCTGTTCATCTCATAGAAATGCTGCAGTTTTTGAATTCATGGTCACTCATCTCTTAGAAAAGGATCAAACCAAATTCACACAGAATTTCCACAAAACCTAAAAAAAAAAAGAGATTTTGTTGGGGGTTTGGTTCATGTAACAAAAATTGTTCCTTTTGTGTCAACTTTCTTGTTTGAATAAATACTTTTATAATCTGAGTCTGTTTTTTTTTCACCAAAAAGTCAAGTCCAACAGCAAAAGCACAAACCTGGTCTTTAATGTACTGAAGTGAAACACTTTGATTGCCTTGAGAGGTTTTCCCAGCAATATTTGAAGCCCATCAACTTGCTTAAATGGACCTTGGGCCATGGGCAGGGTCGGCTTCCAGGAGCTGAGAAAATCAAGGTTTCATGAAAGAATTCCCAGTCTGCGGCACACCTCACCACCCCACCCAGGGGAGAGGGATTATGGGAACTCCTATCACACAGAGATCAAGCTTCAGTTTAATCACCTCTTGTTAATGCCTTTCTTATATTGGATTTTAATACATTTTTAATCTGTTCTTCATTCTTCATGTTTTATCACCTGGGTGATCTGATCAAACAGGAACCAACCTGATGTGGGGACCGAAAAGCAACAGGGGAGGTGTAAGAGCAGAAGCAGAATTTCCCAGGATGGATGTAAGCTGAGGAGTGGTCAGGCAGAAAGACTCTAAGCTGGGACTGAGGTAGGTGATGTGACCTTGAGTCCTTCCAGCCTTTTGGCTGCCAATTCAGTTATATTCTCCTTTACTAAGTAATTCTTTCCCCATGTACAGCATCAAACACACTGAAAACTTCTCAGCTACATACCCTAAATAATGCCACAAACAGAACAAAAAGGAAAATCATTGAAAACTTAAACTAATGATACAGAGAACCTGTCAAAACCCCCTTCTCCCACCCCCCTCCATGCTGAACTTATTTTTCCTTCAGTTCAAAAAGACCCTTATCAACGTTTCAATCTTTCCATGTAAATACACTGACAAGTGTCAGGCCCTGGCAAACCTATAATTAAGGCTGAACACAATTTGCTAATAAAAGCTGAGAAACTCTGGGTTGAGTTTACTTACATTATCCCCACTGGGTACTTTCCATCAGAATCTTTTATCTGCCTCTGAAAACGCCACATTGACATTATTTCTACCAAATCAATCACATGTGGACACTACGCGCATTCTCCCTGTGCCAAGAAGATGCTCTGGCTTCAGAAATAAAGATTGTTGTTGTTGTCATTGCAGCTTCTGTGACTCATAAAGTGCAGTGAGCCTTTGGAAGGAGAGAAAGAATGGGAAAAATAGGGGAGGGAAGAGAAAGAGGGAGTGCTGGAAAGGGAGAGAGAAAAACATGCGCCAGAGATTGTGGCAGGCTTTATAAATTGGCACAGCCTTATCAACAGCATTTCATGGTTTTCTGGAACTCTTTCAAAGGGAACTTGCTTTTGTGTGCACTGGCTTAAGCTTTACTAATGTTTAAAGCTATGTTTAAAAGTTTATGGAAGTTACTTCTGAGCTCCTCTGTCTCTTACAATTGCTGAGGCCAATGTTTGCGTCTCACTGTTATCCCTCTCACCCCCCTTCTCCTGAAGTTTCTGTGGTTTTCCCTTCCTCTACGTCCTTCCTTGGCAGGATCTGTGCCTCTCCTTCTCCCTCCCCATTTGCTGTGCTCCCCCCCTCCCCATGTCTAGGGGTTTTGTTTGGTGGGTCTGTTTGTAATGGGTGAGGTCCAGCTTTCAGCAGCGCTGCTCTCCACTACATCACTAAGTACATAAGTAAATACATCTATCATGCTTTTTCTCTTGGCTCTCTGCTTGGGCAGAAGGTCATCTGGCTTTTCTCCTTGATTCCCCCTCTGCCCAGCTAGGGCTGGGTCAGTAGAGCATAGCCTGAGACCTCTAACCACCCACGGTGCCATCTACATCCTAAAGCAGATGTTGAAGCAGCTCAGGTCATCCTTAGTACAGACACATACTACTTCTAATGAGATTCAAGGGGAGAAATCATCCCAGCTTCCACTGATGGGTGAATGACTGGTGCAAGCCCCGGATCGTGTCCAGATTTGCAGACAGCCAATGTTGTTTGTGTGCATGCAGGCACTCAGATACACGCTCTACCTGAGCACAGAGGATGTCTGAAAGAGGAAAGTCTGAACAGGCTCAACATCTTGGTCTGCAGATATGCACTTGTTCTGGGCATGGATGGAAGGAGGAAATATGGAGATGAGGGATGTCCAACACAGATGTCTAGCAGCCCATTTCTGGATGTAGCTCTTCCAAAGGACAATAGTGACACTTGGAGTAGGGTTTGCCTGTCTCTTGTGTGATGGCTGTGTCTGAGTCTCTCACCCTTTTTAAAGCGTCATGATAACACACACATTTGCAGAGAAATTACATTAAAAATGCCCATTTTGATTAAGAGCTGTTGATGCAGCTGGAGGTAGCTGTATCAGCTATGTAATATTTATATCTTAGAGGACTAAATAAGGGTAAGATGAATCTTTTCTAGGGTAAATGACTTCAAGAAATTCAAAGATGCTAGATCCCAGTAAATACAGTCTAAAGGACTTTTCACATTGGAGTTTTAGATGCATCATAAGAAAATCATGTTAGTTAACGTAGTCTCAAACATAATGTATGTAACAGTGGCCATACTAGGTCAAGCCAGAGGGCCCTGCTGGTACAGCATCCTATTTTCAACAACAGTCAAGAGTAAATGGTTAAAAGGAAGAATAACCTACTCACAGAGGGGAAAATAAAGTCTCTATGTCTCCAGCAGTCACTGATGTAGATGTCTTCAGACTACATTTATACAACCAGGTTTAATAGCCCCCAGTGTGTCTATCTGTAGAAGTTTTTCCACTTTGTTTGTTTTTAAACCAAAAGCTTATAGTTTGCTTGTCCAGCAGCAATGTCATGCTTTTCTAGTTTAGACCCAGCTGATGGAGCCGTGGGTGATTCTTTGTCCTTCCAGTGTCTTGGAAAGTGCCTGCACCTGGGGCTATTTGGTGGAGTTCGGCTTGCTTCAGACAGGATCGTCTTCTATGACTTTGCTGTGACTTCAAAAAAAGCTAGGCAAATGCTCCCTATCTGAGGAAGTGACCCCTTACTTTGCCTTATTCTGTGCCATTAAAAAGAGCAGCTTTGGCATAGGATAATGTCGAGCAATGTTCTCATAATTCAGTGCTTAAATGTTCATAGGAATGAACCACAAGGAAAAGCTGTAAATGGCTTCTACATCCAGTAGTGTATCAGTTATAAACAAATCCTTTATATAAATGAACCCCAGATCCTTCGGATTCCCTTTGAGGAACTCTTGTCCTCTGGCAGCTGGAAATGCAGTGGTGGGAGTGACAGAGGCAGTGGCTGGGAGACATGGCTGTCTGCTGGAGATAGGATCAATGCTCTTTCAAGGGACAACTGCAAATCTGGTGTTACAGTCAGATTATAAATTCTCTTAGATTTTACTGGTGGTTTTGGAGAGAGAAGGAAACTAGATTTAGAAAAATATGGTATATGTACATATAAATATTTATAAAGCTTGTATATAGATACTAATGCCATTTTATGTGGTAGAAGGTATAGTATGCTTTAACGCATTAATCAACACAGGACTGATGAAGTGTGTGTGATCGTCTCTGTTTTACAAGGCAGGGGAAGGTTAAGTAAGTGATTTGCCTGAGGCCAGAGAATAAATCAGTGTCCAAGATGGTATGAGAGAGAGGAAAAGGCTCCAGTTCAGTGTGTCTTCTTAACAGAACAGGCAATACCAGAAAGAAACAAGGCCCAGGCAAAGGATGGCTTGTCTCTCCAGGGTCCATCATTTTGCTAAGATGCATTGCTAGGGGGGAATGTCCTCTTCTCCCTCTTCTCTTATCTCATCAGACAAAATAGCAGCCAAAGCTTTCTTTTCATTCACTACACACCAGACTCACATATGTCTCTTTTTCACACTTTCTATGTATGTGCTGGAAAACTATCTTCTTTTTATTTTCTGAGGTCAGGCATCTCAGTGTGGGATGTTATCCTGGGCTCAATTACACTGCAACAACAAGAAATATTGGACCAGGCTGACCCTTTCATCCTAGCTCCCACTTCGTGAAAATCACAAGTGTCTATTAAAAAGCAATGATCACACACACAAAACAATTAGTGTCATTAGTACTGTGGAGTAGCCTGCAGGACCCAATTAGGATCCGAACCCTATCACACCAGGTTGGGGAAACATACATAGAATCATAGAATCATAGAATAGTTAGGGTTGAAAGGACCTTAAGATCATCCAGTTCCAACCCCCCCTGCCATGAGCAGGGACACAGTTTTGGCTTTGAAGATTTTACATTCTTAATGAGTGGAATTAAGAATGGGAAAAAGGAACTTCTCCCTAGTTGTCATGTGGAGCATTAGGACCTGGATGTATTAAGTGAGTTGCCCAAGGTCACACAGGCTGTGTTGAAGAAAGAGGCTGAACTTGTGTTCCTACATCTTGATCAAGAAGAACTATGAGAAGGAGATTATAACTATGGTGAGTCTTTAATACAACAGCGAAAGTAATAAACAGAAGAAAGAGCTTGGGAAGGAGGAGGAAGGGAGGGATGTGTGTGATTGTGTCTCTCACAGCTAGGCTCTTCAACGGCTAATGACAACTGCTCTTAACTGAGGTGCTCTGGGGGATGTGTTATTTCATCACAAGCCATTTAAAGAGCCAGTTCATCTTAGAAAACTCTGAACCTATAATCTAATGCCCAAATAACAACATCTGCCATTAAGTCACTGTAAGGAGAACATGTATATATGCATGTGTATATTTACAAATATATACACAGAAAGTGTTTAACTTATTTAACCTACATCTATATGTATATATAATAATACATGCACACACACACCCTGCCCTGACTTAAAATAAGATGGATAAATTGAGTGGGCCTAACACTGAAGCCTGAAAATAAAGATGATTTAGAAGGTATTGTTAACATTTTTAACCAAAAAATGTTTCATTGAAATTCATGTTTTGAAAAGCTTTGCTCAGAGTAAAACACTTGAACTATGGCAGAATGCCCCATTCTGTAATCTGCAGATAAAAATACTGTTAACTTACCTTTTTTTCCTTTTTCTTTCAAAATGAAATGTATTTTTTTGTGTAACTTTTTGGTAAGACATGGGGCTGATACCAAATGTAAATATTTCAAAGTTAGCAAAATTTTAGTTTTTTAAATTTAAGCTTTGGGATGAAAAATTATAATGAATATAATGATAAAGTTTGTATTATAGGCTGAAAAAAAGTCACAGTGATAAATATCCCAATTCATTAAATGGAAAATTTGGTTCTTCTTGCTGGGAAATAAAGTTCCCTCTGTCTCTGTGTTTCAGCTCCTTGTGATAAATGCATATGTGATTATAATATATATAAAAAACACTTTCCACAAACTGTGTTTTTCATCACATGAGAGAGACCTGCTGCAATGAAGAGCATGATCAGGCAATGGGAGAAGGGTTTAATTTGCAGTTCTTGTGGGTATCAGGGGCTCTTGCACTGCAGAAGTGGATTCTGGCTCTGCTTCTCACAAAGGTTTCCAACCAAACCCTTTTGTGTTGGCTTGGTACAAGTGACCCGTTGTGGGTTTCCCGTCCTGGAGAGAACCTGGAGATGCTGAGCTTCTTCCACCAAATGGCTCAGCTTTCTTCTTGCCACAGAGTGAACCCCTTAACACTTCTCACCTCAACTATTCTGTACTTCAATCTCTGAAGAAGTGAGGCCAAGAAAACCGTCTCAACACACAGCAGCATTACAGAGAGAAAAGCATAAATATCTGCAGTGTCTTCAAGCATTAAATTGATGGGCATTGAGGAAAGGCCCATGTGGAAATGAATCATCCTGTCTTGGGGCAAAATCGTGCTTACATGCAAAAAATATTGTCTTGAGGGTCATGCACCACACAGGGAAGAAAGTAAAATTCAGAAGAGCTTTTATGACTATGGGAGCTCTGTCCAGCCTCTGCAGAGATTATGGCCTTGTGGGAAGAGAAAAAAGTGTGTATTTGCATTTCTTTTGCAGGGTGGATGTGTGCAGAACAGCAGCTTTAATCCTGGAACTTCCAAAGTGTTGGACGCTTGACTTGGAGATCTGAGCTAAGGTTGTTTGATGTACTTCTGTTTTTTGCATCTCTTTACATAGGCACATTAGATAGGCAGTATGTATTTACATTCTAGGCTTATGAAGTTGGAGCTGGACGTTTTTCTAAATTACTGTGAAACTAACCCTTTTCACATCCTGTTCAGTCATTTTGGGCATCCTCATTTGCACCTCAGTGGGCGCAGTTGTATTTTTGACTTCATTTCTCTCTTTCTGCTACATTGGCGGCTCTTTCCCATTTTCATATACTTCCATCTCCTGGTTGAAGTGACCTTTCCCATTCACCCTGAAAATTCCACCCAACCGAAAAACTAGTCCTGCCTCCAGGCCTGTAACAGTGGCCTCTGTATTCCTGGACAATGGGGTGAGGAAGGCAAGAAAAGGGCCATTCCTGCAGGTCCTCCGTGTGTGGATAACAAACAGGGCACAAGAGGCGGGCATGTAAATCAGAAATCACTCCATTAGCTTGTTAAGCATTTTGGAGTGACACCAGGTACATTAGGAACTGGCAGCCACAATGGAGGGATCCTGGCCATTTGATATTCATGAGATGAAGAAGGTTTAAGAAGAGAAAAGGAAGGGGGAGGGAGGGATGTGGGCTTTCTAATGTAAACACCATTATCATTTGAAAATCAATTAGCTCCTTGCACCGAGGGAATGACGAGACTTAAGGCCCTTTTCTGAACTGCTATTGTGAGCCTGGGTTATTTACTTTAATTAAGAGGAGACAGAGTGGATTATTGTCTCAAACTAAGGAGTTGGGAAGAGTCAGAAAATTACACTCTACCTCACTGCACAACAAAGCCAGAGTAAGAGACAGGCTCCAAACCCAGCAAAGTCAGAAAGAAATTTGCCTTTAATCTGGATTTGTCCTACATAAGGAGCGATCAAAAGGAAGCAAGCTTCGGAGCCTTCTTGCTAAGCACCGGGCATGATATTGAAGGGGCTGTCACTGCCAGCACTTCTGCTGAAACTGAATGTTGGGACTGGAAGGGGAGTTTGCCCTTGAAGGGGTAAAGTTTGAGAGCAAAGATTTGCTTTGGCCTAAAATTAGAAGCAGTGAATTGTCAGGTATGGGGCTGCATTGCCTCCTGCCTCCTCCAACACAATGATGGAGCAAGGCATTGCTTTAGAAATGGTTACTAGGTGCAAAGATGTCTCTCCTGGATGAAGATGCTTATATTACCTTGGCTGTTATTTAATTTAAAGAGCTTGGATTAAAAAATCAGGAAGAAAAAAAAGAAGAAGGAAAAAAAAAAAGAAAGGAATTTGGCAACTGACTAATCCACAGTTTTGTCTAATTTGGCATACAGAGAAACACCCCCCCCGAGGTATCTAATACTGGGATGTTTCAGCTCTACTTTGCATTGCCCACTATTACTCTGCATACTCTAAATATGTATTAAGTCAGTCGAGCATGGCAGCTGCTGAAGGAGTTGTCACAGCTTACTGGGTAAATAATGATCATTTTTTAAATCACCTAAGTGCATATCTATCCCAAGACCACGGCAGTGGCTTATGGGAATGCTGATTTGCATATTAAAAATTTCCTCGGATGCATTTGTGATTGCTGTGCCTCCCCTCTGATTGCTGCATGCTCCAGTTTTAAGTCTGGAGTCTGATTCTGCTTTCAGTTAGGAATGGATGGCTATGGAATGTCACCACTGAAATCAGTGACGTGAAGTCAAACTGAGGAACCATTCTGCCCAATGAGTTTTGCAAGGAATGAAATTTGGTATCAAGGATTTTTTTGTTATTTTACAACATTAAAAATAATTCACTGAGAACTGAGGAGCACCTTTTTTGGGGAGCTGTATGTGGGATTGATAATCCGAAGATGAGCTGTTGTCCAATCTTTATGTTGAGATGTCGAGGTATGGCACAGCCAGATCACCCGTAAGGAATTCCAGTCAGGCTCTACTACACCTCTAGAAAACACCTTTCCATTATGAAGCTTTGGGGCATATACATGTCTTTTTGGCCCATGGAGGGAAATAGTACCTTTTCTTTGGAAATCTTGACATACATCCAAGCTCATCAACTCCTATTTTTTTTGACAAAACCAGGACCATTCTCTGTGCTTTATGGTAAGAGACAACTTGTCCTACACTGAACCCAGAAATACAGAGCTCTGTAGACAAATGGATGGGGAGGCTTTTCCAAAGGCCCTGGGGATCAAAACAATCATTACTTTAGGCTTCACAAAGAAAACATATACTTTTACATACAGCTGGTCAGAATTCTCACAGGCATCAGAGTTCCTTTCCTTCAGACCATTGACTCCTCCTCTCCTTTGCAGCTGTATTCCTCCTTATTCATTTGGTTGTGCAATTAATCTGATTTTTTTTTTCTATGACAGCCATTCTCTCTTTTCCTCTTTGTTTCTCATGGACAAGTGTCTATCCATGCTCTATAGGTCCTGTTGAAATGCCTGTTCCAGCCTTGGAGTTCAGAAAAACAGACATGTGGCTGTGTCCCAGCTGAGTTTTGACCCATCTCTTTCACCTCTCATGAGTCTGTACCTTTTCCAAGCTGGGTAACTAGGCCAGACCTAGTGACTTGCACACTGAATCTGTTCTATGACTCTTCCACCACCTACTCTTGCTCTATTGGGGAAGGTCTACCTTGCCTTATAACGTGAGGTACACAGACCTTCAGGTGGGTCACATTAGCATGGTCAAGTAGTGGGTGTTTCTATGGCTCGGTGTTAACGCTCATCTCAGTTATTCCCCTTCTGGGGGTTTTTCAGTTGTCTCCCCATTAACTAATGAAAAGAAAATTGTCCTTGTGAATGACAGAGCTAAGCAAGGCTCACCTCTTTCTACTCTCACTTACTCTGCGTACCAAGGCACCAGCACTAGGTGTCATATGGTAGTGGAAGTAGAAGTACAAACACAAGTGTGAACCGAGGCCCAGGTGAGAAAGGAGAGTTAAATAGAAGCAAGGGCCTAATAGCCACAAACCAAGCTTAGAAACTCATGGACATGAAGAGCAGGACCCAGTGATGCCCTTAAACGAAGCATCACCATGAAGATTTTGCTGTCGGTGTCACATCCTAGAGGAGCTGGGCAGGTGTAACATAAGACAGATGCTCAATTTTTGCTCTCCTCTGGCAGGGTATAGCTTTTAATAATTAGCAACAATAGGCACAGATAATGCATTCATTCCAGTCTCAGATCTGTACTTGCTGGATTAAAGTGAGTTCTTTCTGTATATATTGTCTGGTTATTGTACTATTATTTTGTGATCTTTAATATACTTAATTGTATTAGAAATGGTGCACTGGAACATTTTTCATCATTATTAATATGAAAATAAATGATGAATTTTTTTTCCTCTCAGGAGTAAATAAAACCCCAACTGGAGTTCGGGGTCAATAGACCCACAGGGCTGAGCTGCAGGCTATAGACAGCATGCGTGTGTGTGCATAGATGACTACACACAATTGTGCCACCTATATTTGTATTCCTACAGCTGTTCATTGTTTGTATCCATTATCCAGTGAAGAGAGCACAAATGTTTGCAATTGAGACACAATAATGCAGGGATATGAAAGCAACAATCCATCAGTTCAAGTGTGTTTGGGTTTAAGGAGAAGGGGACGAACTGATAAATTCACTGATTTATTCTCACTAGCTCTTGCTGTACTCTATTGCAGCCCCTGAGCCGCTGGAGCTGCTGGAGCTGACAGTGATTTGTATCAGCTGCAAGATCTGGCCTGGAGCTTTTAAGTGTATGTCAAGCACCTTGAGCACTTTATGAATCTTTTTGGATGGAGTTTTCCAAATCAAAATCTGACAGAAAGGCAAATCCATTAAGAAAGCGAGCACATGCTTGGCTGTGTTTCATGTTTAGGGATTCCTATCATGCTTATTGAGGTCCTGCTCAGTTTTGACTATCCAGCTGTTCAGAGTCATGGGCTATAACCTCCAATAGCAACCATGGTCTCATTCCAGAAGAATCAAAACCTCCCTAAACACTGGTTGGGTTGAATTGAGGAGCCCAGTAAGGAGGTGACAATAAAGTTGTCAGTGGCAATCTCCTGTTTTTATAGCCAGGCCATAGGGTTGTCCTGTGAAGCAACATCTTCCTGCATGCTACAGTGCTGTTGCATGGCAGAACACTGGAGAACCCATTTAAAGAGCCAGAATGGCTTGACCGTAGACATTTTGGGTTGTGGCACCATCACTTACTTATAAGCTTAAAAACTTATAAGAGTTATAAGAGAGATAAGAGACATAACATGACATATCCAGGACTGCACCAAGATTAAAGGAGGTGAGAGAAAACAAGCCAGCAGTAAGGTGGAGGGTACAGAGGGCTGGGACCCAGGAGCTGCATTCCTGCCTGTGCTGGGGACCTGGAGTAATTCCCTTCTTGTCTCTGTTTCCCGTCTATCTTTTGTGAAGTTAATTATAATCTCACTAAAGCAAAGGGTAGGGGCTCCTTCAGAACCTATGAAGACAGTTGACCCTATTTGCTAGGATAAGTAGGTAAAAGTAATGGGAATGAGCCCTGGGGGAAGGTAGGGGCTGAGGGAGGAGGGGGGAGATAGGCTGGTTCCCAGATCACAGATTGAAAGGTTTTCCAGTTCAGGAAGGTGAAGGAGGGCTCAGACAGGAGCTACTTGGCATGTGAAGGAGCTGTTCCCCTGAGGGGTCCAGCTGCCTAATTTGCAGGAGGGCAGAATTGTTTTCTTTTGGGTGGAGCTCCCTTATTCTTATTGGAAAATAAAGCTAATTTTGGAGCCTAAGAGCCTAAACTGTTCTGGCCAACAGGAAGGTCGTTGGCATGAGTCACTGTCAGCTTACAGAATATCTTGTTTAGGCGCAGCACCCTGTATGGTGGGTGATGAACATCCATAGATTTTGCTGTTGTCATGACTTAATCAGGACTCTGTACTGCATCTTTTGCTTTCTCCTAGATGGCTTAATTATAAAGGCAACTTGCTAAATTTGCACACTGGTATAAAGTCAGTGAAGTTAAAAGAGCAAAGACCTGACACCATACAGGTCAAGGGCAGATCTTATCAGTAAACAATTTACTATAGGTTCTATAAGTAAGTAGTTCATGCTGGCATCTGAGCTGGCAAACTGGTGAGAGGTGGATGAATAACCTCCTGCCTCCAGAGCTGTGTGAAGCTGCGGAGGATGCAGGGTTGGGTGGAATGAGGCATGTCATGAAGCATTGTGTTCAAGCTGAATAGAAGTGACAAATCCAGCTGCTGGTCCTGCCGGAATGCTGAAGAAAGATTTCTCTGTAAGAGCTCCTGTGAGGTTTGCTGCTCCCCTCTGGTAAGGCTGCAGGACGTGGCAGTGAAAGGCTGGCCTCTCCACAGAGACCTTGTGCCTATGCAGTAATGCCTGTCCCAAAGCTGCTGCCCTGCTTTCCCCAAGTAGTTTCCTGCCAGAACTCCATGCCTGCAAGGATGTTTGCCTGGCAGGTTGCCTGGCAACCAATTGCTCTTGGTTCTCCCTGCATCATAGGACCATAGGATTACTTTGTTTGGAAGGGACCTCAGGATATCTCTATCTGAACTCCTCCTCCACACAGGGTCAGCTATGAATTCAGACCAGTTTGGTTAGGGCTACATATGAGCTGCTGGGTATTTGCATTACACAGGAATTGCCGCTCTCCTGTACTTTGACACCTTGGGCTCTGCGGTTCATGGGTGGCCAGGTCCAAGCCCAACAGCTTCCAATCTTCCAGAATGCTGAGGGTGCCATGCTGCCAAATTAGGCTGCCCCCAAGTTTCATGTTCCTAGTTCCCAAACAGGATTTGTTTCTTCTCCTTCCACATCCTCCTTTACCCCAAACAAGCCTTTCTCTCTCCCTCTTTGTATATAGTTGAAATTAACCCATATCAGAATAGCTGTCCTTTCTTTTTATTGTTGGAGTGAAATATTTAGGTTATGAATGGTTTGGTGACTGACATTTCTCTTTTCAAGATGTGGGGAAGATGGTTTGCGTAGGCTCAGGGTCAGATATCACAGAACAAATACTGACTCAACCATTGATTTCTCCTAAACCAAGGGGGAAAGTCACTTAAACTAGGGAATCCTTTGCTGTAGGATTTTAGGGATACTGAATGTTTCCTTGGATCAGTCCGCCAGGATAAATTCATAGAGGAAAACCCATGGAGGTCATTGGTAACAAAAAATTCACTCATGGCTCAAGAATTGTGCAAACCACCACATATTGCTCTTGTTTGCTGGAAAATGACAGCGTTTCCTTTATCTTACACTTTACTCATTGTAAGGGGTTGTCTTTGATGGAACAAAGGAGGTATGCTGTTATGTTCTCTTGTTGGGCTTTGTCTTGATATGCTCTGTGGCATGAGTTGCTATATGCTGTTGAATCTTGGCTTTTCAGTTGCCTGTGCCCAGTGTGATTGCTTCTGGAACATAGAATCATAGAATCATAGAATAGTTAGGGTTGGAAAGGACCTTAAGATCATCCAGTTCCAACCCCCCTGCCACAGGCAGGGACACCTCCCACTAAACCATGCCATCCAAGGCTATGTCCATCCTGGCCTTGAACACTGCCAGCAATGGAGCATTCACAACTTCCCTGGGCAACCCATTCCGGTGCCTCACCACTGTATTGGTTGTGGCTGGTGCATCTCTCGTATGCTGTGTATGCTGATATGTGTAGCCGAATTGTGGGTACATACAGACACAGAAGCTCAGAATCACTTCTATGTCTCCTATGTCCATAATGCCTCTATTTCTGTGTGCAGTCCTCAAACACTCCTTATTTCCTTTAACAGAGCAGTGATCATCTTTTTTGTTGACCCATAGGTCTCTGTATCAGTAATACTCTATTGACTTGACTTTGGATCAAGAAATGGCCATGTGTGGTTGTGAATGAGAGTCTGTGGAGTTCATTCAGCTTGGGTTCACACAGAAGCCTCTTTCATGCCATACCACATTTCCTCCCAACCCCTTTTTTGACTGACTGCTTGTGCATTTCCTCCTCCCTCTCTCTTTTCCCTTCAGGGAAACCTTTAAATAAAACCTTTCCCAGACTGTCATTTGCCTCTAGAGCTCTGCCGAAAACCCGCAGTAGTGCCGTTAAAACAGCAACTGGGTCGCCCTTATACCACTCACCAGCATATTTGTTCTTACTCTGCTCACACTGATCCATGGAGAGGAGGCGAATAATGAATTGAAGCACATGCCATAGTGGGGGAGCCTGGGTTTGAGATCCACAGGATTAGGTGTGTTGGCAGTGCTATATGTAACCCTGACATGCAATCAGCAAAGTAAAATATTCATTATTGCCTGACTGTCGGCTGAAGACAATTTCAATTATTCTGGCATTTCAATGGATGAAGAAGCCCTTCAGGCTGGCTCATGAGATTAGACTTAAAGGCTCTGTAAATTAAGAAAGTTGCAATCAGTATATTATCTGACAGACAGCTGTGGAATATACTACAAGAGGGAGGAGAAGGAAGAAAGGACAAAAAAGAGACAAATTGCTATATTCAGGTTGTGGTTTTGATGTATCAATTTGCAGCTTTAACATATGTATTTGTAAAATAATTGTTTTGCATTACTTAAATCAGCTTTAACAGCATCAGTGTGAAGTTTCCAGCTCCTGTAGCTTGAAAGGTCAGTTTTTCTTTTGCCTCATGCTTTCTTTGAAAGACTCATTTTGGTTACAGGAGGGAAATAATGGAGCGTTGCTGGGAGAACAAATCTTTCTGAAAGTTATTCAAATATTATTCTCTACAGCTGATGATCATAAAATTCCATCGGAGGCAACATTTGTAATGTCCCCCAGGTTAACTTTTATAATATGATCTCAACCTCATTTTGCTAGATGTGCACCGATGTGGTAATTTATCACCTTATATGGCCTTTACTGCTCCTGTCTGACATGTTAAGGAGAGCAATTTATATCACCATAGCTTGCATTTTGAGAGCTTTTATCTCAGAGTTTCCCAAACTGTTTCAACATCTTTACCAACAGCAGTGCAAAACCTGTTTGCTTCCCCCAGTTATATGACTCTTGTGTGGTCAGATATGCTGAGGGCTGGAAAACGGGTGAATTTCAGGCATTTCTGTTGAAGAACCAGTACGGTTTTCTAACAGATATGCATATTCTCATGGGGTGGGGTTTTGAGCTATACTTTCAGGAACACTATACAGAAAAGACAGATTTGTCCCAGGAAGGGAACAGGCGAGTTGTGACTTAGAGTAGTTAGTGAAAAACAGTGGTTGAGTTGTGGCAACGAGGACTTGAGTGAAGATGATGGCTGGGAAGGTCTCACTGAAGGTTGGACCATATTCTCATCATTGCTGCCATCCCAGCTAGCTACACTGAGGAGTCGCATTTACCATAGAGCACCCTACAGCCGCTCTATGTAGATGTAAAAGTGATTACAGCCCAATGAGGCTGTTAATATACCTCTAAGTTGCCTTCGGTTTTGTCCACTCTACATTTTAAGGGTATGTGCTCATCTGTTAACCCTCAATCTTTCTAAAAAGAGTAGTTTTGCCTGACTGATATCATGCAAAATTGTTGAGGGGAGACTAAACAGAGTCTGAATTTGTGAGTACACTTGAAGCATACTCTTCTGTGGTGCAGATGGGATTCACATGTCTTAAGAGACTCTTTCCACTTGCTATTCGTCTTCACTCTCTGGTACACATGACTCAAGAAGGTGAGTGGTTTTTCCTGCAGATAGTATTATGACTGTTCCACAAAGGCTGTTAAATTCTGAATTTTTAGTTTTCAAGGAACTTTTACTCCAGGTGTATTTTATATATTAATGAAATAATGGACTCAAAGCAAGACCTCATCCTTTTTCTCTCTTGCTTGAGACCAGTACCAGGCCTAATTCTGCACAAGATTCATCTTACCCATGTTTGCAACTTGGAGGGAAATCTCTTAGACCCACACTGTAGTCACTAAGGAGAAAGAGACTCCAGGAGTCCAGACTTTTACCCTAAGGTTGATACCTCACTTCAGGCAGGGGAATCATGATCTAGAAGTCCCTGTTTCTCTCCGGTATCTCTAAAAGAAACCTTAATTACTAGCTCATATGCACATGTTTAAAACTAGGTGAGATAAACACCACCCATTTCTTTGCCTGCAGAATGGTTAAACCATACAGCCTTCAGTACAGAGATTGCGTCTTAACATGGATGTGTAGAGTAGAAATTACAGTGTTAGTAGATCTTGGCTGGAACCGCTAGAGATGATGACAACAGTGATAATCGTGATAGCAGCAGTGACAACAGACATAAATCTAATGCAAGGTCCATCAAATATATGATTTCCATTACCAGTTGTCCTTAATAACTTTCACTTACCAACATAATTTTAATCTCATCAACTTTAGTGGAGACTTCATTCACTTCTGTGGAGCTATTTTCAAATGATAGCAATATAAATATGACTTTGATCTGTAGATCATGTGATACCAAGAAGACTGATGTCTGCGGGGTTTTACTTCCAGGTTGTGACCTGATTTTGGATGAATATAATGATGTAAGCAACATCTTGGAAGTTCAGCTTTGAATGTTGGAATACAAAGGTCTTCATCTCCAAACACAACCACTGATTCCCAAAGTCTCTGGTTTTGACTGGCTTGAACTTAGATGCCTTTATGAACTTGATTTCTGAGTTTTGAGTGCCCCTTTCTGAAGTCCAGGCTCTGGTAAAAGATCTTTGGTTGCCAAAGTACAATCAGAAACCCCAAATCTCTGACTGTCAGAGATCCTCGTCAAGCATTATTCAACCAGCATCTTGTAAACTGCACATTTTTGTTTCTTTTGAAAGTGAGATTTTGACCTATATTTGAAAAATAAATAATAATGTAATTTGAGACCAGCATTTTTTTACTGATAATTTCTCTATAATATTCAGCATTGCTTATGTGTGTTGTTCCACTCTTTTCCCCCTTCCTGACTTTGGCTAGCAAAGCTGTAAACAGATCCTTAAAAAAATGAAAACCTCACTAGCAATTTACCTCACAGTTATGCATCTTTCTGCTTTGGAGAACGTTTAGCTAAAATTAGATGACAGCTCCATACCCTTAGAACCTGTGTTATGTTTTTCCTCCATTTCTGATCTACATAATTCAAAACAAGGAAATGTTAGCAGGTAAAACTGCAGGGTAAAACCTTTGGCTGCTGGAAATATTTGCATTTATTAGGCTAACAACTGTAAAGCAGATATGCGCATCTTCAGACTTCCTCATTCTTGCCTTATTAAAAAAGATCTTTGAAATTCAAAAGCTTCCATGTAAATGTTGTGGAGGGTTTTTTTTTTTCCCCTTCCCCTGATGCAGATGATTGTCCTTGGGTGGCTTAAAAAAACAGAACCTGGAACCAAGCACCTTGACACATCACTGCTGGTTAAAATCCAGACCTGGTCTAGAGCTAAAATTTAGCAATGGCTGAAGAGAAGGTCTCCACCACCTCTTTCAGCCTCATGTGTTGTAATGTTTCCATAGTACACAAACTTGTTAAGGAAGACTGGCTTGTTTTGGTCCATTTCCTTGGAGGTAGTTAAGAGTTGCTGGTCTTTTTCCAGCTCTGTGTGTTGCATAAGCAGTTTTTGAGCTGCTGTCCTCTTCATCTGATGCAGAGAGCATTACTGCTGGAGGACAGGCCACAATATCCACCCCTACATGCACTGGAAAGCAGATTTCTCCAGGTGCATGCTATCATAGTCCCTCCTGATGGGTATCCTTTCCTTTGGGAGATAGGGCACCAAAAGCATGCTTCAGACTGTATCTAGATCAGAGCTTGACACCTTCTCCAGGAATGATGTCTATTAAAAACTTGTGTAGACTACCAGATCTGCAAAAGTGCCTTATTTAAGGACATTTTACCATATGAGGAACTCAGACAGTTGAGCATTTCGGTGGTGAAAACCAATGAACTCTCTGTTAGCTGTTGAAGCAGGGCAAAAGCCAGCTCAACCTTCACCACAAATGGGGTTGGATTTTCATGCCTCTGTCTGTATTTTTCCATGTTGTGTACTAGATATGTCACGCAAGATCATCCTTGAATCACAATTACAAATGCTTAATCAGTAACTCCAACTAATAAAGTATCCCTTGCGGCCTTTTCAAGAAGCTACCGATCGATAACAGCGAATTAAACAAAACAAAACACAGAAGAATGCTTCCCCTCCTATTTACAGAAGAAAATGACTCACAAGGGACAGTTTCTTGTCTTTTCACAATACAAGGGTAATGCCCTTCATGGCAAACACTGGAGCTTGAGCCCAGACTTTTATAGACGCTGTGTTGATGTATTTTCTCATGGGAAACGCTGGACTAGTCCAGACAAGCATCTGTGATTTCTAAGTGGACTGAGACAAGGCTGAGGCACTTCGAAAGGATACCCCAACAGAGTTTTAATGCTTCATGGGATAACACCAAGTGACAGTCTTCAAAGGACTTGTTAGAAGTTATTCTTATTTTGAAGATGAAGGGAACTAATTCCAGAGTTTGACAATAGATGAGCAGGCTAACTTTATTAATCCAACTTAGGGCTTCTTTTTCCCTACTTCTTTCTTTTCCCTGGATTGGTTTCACTAAACTAGTTAAATCACAGGAGCTTACTTCAATATAGCTAATGCTTTAAACGTTTGAGTTTTGTACTAATTAGTGCCAATCCACTATCATTTTTTTTCTGCAGTATGAAGACTACTGCCCACAGAAACTCACTGAAACTTCACATAAAAGCAAGCTAAAACAATTAAAGTGGGAGAATATTTGATTTAGTAACTCACTGATTTAAAGTGGGGTAAATTGAAATTGATGGGACAGAGAAGTTTTTTTTAGTAGCAGCCGTATATTATGTTCATTATCAGAATCTTTGGGCTCTTTGTGCTTTTGTGATTAAAACCTCACAGTTTAGGGATAGTGACTGGTATTTATTACTCTTGCATTTTTAAAGGCTTTTTTTGTTCTTTGTTTTGCTTTATCTGCTTCTGGTGATAAATTATAAAGACCACATTGAAAAATCATATGGAGGAAATACATTGCCAACCAACCAGTGGCTGTTTGACATCATTTAAACAGCATTAATCCTGACAGCTACGCAGGGTGAAAAAACAAACACTCCTGAGTTTTGTTTGGGTGATAGGGATTAAACCTCTTCTCGGGGAGGTTTCGGCACTGAAGCAGGAGCTCACTGGGAGGGAGGCTCATGTATAGAACTCTGTGCTGGAGACTGGGAATACCCATCACACAGTGGGGAAAATGGGGTGAGGTCACTCTATAGGACATTACCAGAGCAAGGTACATCCCCAGAACTGATGAGACTCAGGCTCTTGGTTTGTCCACTGGATTCTGCAGATGTTGGGTAGTGCTCACTTCTGGTAGTAGGGATGGGGTGAGGAAAGAGGTTATTCCCCCTCTCCCCATGCCCTGAGGGACATTTTACAATCTTCCTCATGATCTAGTGTGAGGTGTTCCTGCCCATAGCAGGGGGGGTGAAACTGGATGGTCTTAAGGTCCTTTCCAACCCAAACCATTCTGTGATTCTATGATTCTATGCTTGCAATGGAGAGAGAGAAAAAGAGCAAAGCTCCAATGCACAAAAATATCGAGGTGTCATCTTATGAAATGCAGATGTTAAGAGACTTGGCCAAAGACACAGGGAAAATCAGTTGGAGAATGAGTGAGCCAACTACAGACAGGTCATCACTGAAGAGTACTCCACAACCCACAGGTATATGCATCCTACCAGCATGCCCTGTATACTCCCGATACATCTGCCTAAGGCTTCCGTGCAACCTTTTCGTGTGGCTCAAAGAAAAAACTGGAGTAGAGGGGAAAGACCAGACTCAGTCTCCTGTAAATATTTAACTGTTTGAATAAGGGATGGGTGTTTTTATCCGTCTCCACACGCCTCACACATACGCACATTTTCACTCTTAGGTTTACATCGATGACTGTTTAGATTCCTGTGCAGGGTGATTTCTGAACAAAAACACGTGCACTGATCCAGGTTATTGTCTTGCAGCTGATCAAGGAGAAAGAAATAAATAGGAAATAAGCTACTTTATTAATGAACATAAACCTTGTTGTTAGGAATCTTTTAAAGAATTATTGCACTTTCCAGCAAAGGAGGTGGTAAAGGCAGAAACCCAAGGCAAAGTTATACAGCTCAACCAGATTGAGCTGATGAAATCAGCTCCTTTTTTTCCCTCAGCGTTCGTTCTGCTGCCAAGCGTCCTCACCATGGAGTTGGGAGACTCCAGGGCCATCTGTTCAGCTTTTCAGAAGCTTCCTTTTCAATAGTGGGGCTCTGTTTTGGGGCATTTCTTCCCAGAGTATTACCTCTTTTTGCGAGGACATCTGCTTGAAGGTCAGCTCAAACAAAAGTATTGCCTTTCAAAAGAGAAGCAAACCTGTGCCAGGAAAGGGGCTGAGTGGGGAGAGAGAAGGACAGGGAAGACACATTTGTCACTCATTTGGTTTGTACCCTACCAGGCCCTCCCTTCTTTCCTTGGGGCATGTTTCAGGGCTGTGACATCCAGAGGAACTTGAATGCACATCTTACTTTCAGTACTGCTCACCCCAGGGGCCCAGAAATCACAAGTCAAGCTCTTCAAAATTACAAGCTTGGGTTAAAAGCCATGAAACTGCTGTAAAAATCACATTTCAGGGATCTTTCTCTTTGCCTTCCGCCTTCAGAGACTTACGCTTGCGTCCTGCTTGTTTCAGGATTCCTCTGCAGCAAAAGAGGGCTGAAATATGCAACATTTTTCAGTTGAGTGTGATGCATTTCTGTGGGAAGGAGAGGTGAAACTTCATGTAAAATGCTTTTACTGCAAGGTACGCGATGGTGTCTGCAACCCAGTTTTTTGCTCAGCCTTGAAGATGAGGCAACTTTAGGGCTCAATCTTAGAAGGTGCTGAGGATACCCCTGGAATGCAGAATGAGGATGCTCAGCTCATCTTCATCCTAAGTGTTTTTTAGAAGGAAAAGAACTTGATCTAGAAGCTGAAAGAACACGGTGGTTGTTAGGGGATCCCATGACAAGGTCGGATTGATCATAAGTCATAGCTACCTGGAAGGTTGATGTGTGACTTCAGCATACCTGTACAGAGACAGGTACCTACACAGGGTGCTTCCTGCCTTGTTAGACACCCATACTGGCAGATTGGGTTGCATTCTGCAAGTGTTTGTTTCAGTAATCTCAGAGGAAACCTCAAAAACTACTTACGTTTAGACTCTCACCTTTGTGTGGCTAAAATTAAGAATATCTGGTTTGATGCCTTGCAGTTAATGTGGGTATAACGCTCTGTCTGGGCGCAATATTTGTCCTGTCCCTATGGCTCTGTGTCTGTATTGACCTTTTCTTGAATAGAAAGACCATGGTAGAAAAAACATTGCACTAGTGCCAGAGATGCCCTGGGCATGGCAAAAAGCTGCTACTTTCAATAAGGCTGTTGTCAACCCCTGGATGTAGAATGCAGTGGCAGCAGGACTCGTTCAGGTCCAGAAAAGAATCATAAGATTATTTTTTTTACTAGTATAGCTGAGAAATAACATTCAGATATATCATGCTAACCATAGTGTTGTGTGTATATGGCTGCATGTATGCACACAGACAAACACAGACACACAAAACCCCCTCCATACATGTATCTGTGTACTTAGAATTAAAATGTATACTGCCATACTACTGTACATTATGCATACAGACACAAACAGAATAGTTCAGCCATACCAGCATGCCTTTGGTTTAAGACAAACAGAAAATGATAATATTGAGACCTTGCTGCACCCAGGGAATTACAATTCCCTTCTGCGGTCATGGTTGGGAAAAGATTACTGTGCTGGTAGCAAGTTTCCAGCCCTTGACTCCCCAGACAAGGCAGTAAGGGACTGGGAAGCTGGGAAGTGGTTACCTAGGGGGGCCTGCAGCACAGTGAGGACCTCAGTGAGGAGGGAGAATGGGGTGATGTTTTGGGAAGGAAGGAGAGAGGCAGGGATAAGACACTCCATGGCAGAGAGCAGCCAGGGAAAATCATTGCATTTGATGAATGGGTTTGAAATGCCACTTTGGTGATAGTCTACGTAATAACCTGGGCATCACACAGAGCCTGTTGCTGGGACCTGGCACCTCCAACCTGTCTCAGCTAACTCAGACACATCTGTCTCGAAGTGAGCAGGTCTATGCAAAGGGGAAGAATGCAGTGATGGTAGTAAGGGAAAGCTCAGGCACACAACCAGTGGAGGGACAGAATAGGTGGTACCACAGTCCACCAGCTCCCACCTGGAGATCAGCTCTTCCTAAGAGCAGTATTGAAGCACACCTGGGCTAGTGTTAGTGATTTACACCAAAAGGTGCACATCACAAGGTATTTAGGTCCCCTCATTTGTCCTCATCTCATAGTCACAGTTTTTCTTGACTTACAGAGGATGGACTGTAACCCAGGCAGGGGCAGCATCTGGGACATGATAGCATTTCCTAGCTCTGCCCTGGTTAGATTTCCTAGCTGTGCCTCGATGGCATCATATGGCTGTGCTGTCCCAAGATGCAATTTTCTTCACAGCCTGAAGCAGTGAGGAACAAGGCTCAGCGATACCTGAATGGAAGTCCACTGAGGAAGCAGAGCCAATGAATTCCAAGAAAAGGGGCTGTTTGCTGACTCTATCAGTGAACTTTTGTCCTGCAAGACACTGTCTGAAGAGAGATTAAAGTAAATGGCTGTGGTCTTCACTCTGTGCATATGCTCTGCATAACCTTGTCAGTTAAAGTAAGCTGAAATCCTGAACTTTGCCCTAGAATAGGTGTACCCACACTCTGATTTTCCTGCTGTGGCAATGTAGGAATAGCAGGTAAGATTTTCCACACTAGTGCAATTTGTTAATCCAATGCCATCAAAAAAAGAAGCTTTCTACTGAAATCCTCACTGGGTTTTCTTTGAGCAAGGCTTCTGCTTTTCAACTGGCCTCTTTGCAGCCCTAGCTGTTCTCAGCACTTGGGCATACGTGACATCTGCCAATATAACTCCTGTTGGTTGTATGCACAAGTCACAGTGGACTCCTGTCAAGGAGATGTGGCTTGGGGTTTTTTTGTTGTTCTAATTTTTGGTATCAGTGAGCTGCCTTGGCTTCAAATGCTGAGCTATCCCTTGCTAAATCCCTCCCATCTCATCCCGGAGAAATAGAACCATTTTATTTTCCCAAGACATGTTCTGAACCACTGCTCTACAGTGTGGTGGCATCCACTGTATTTCAGGAAATTAGTATTAGTTGTTTTTTCCAAGCCTGGTGATTGAAGGGAAGAAAGTGAGAAGCTGAAGAGACAGAAGGAAAGAAGGGAAAGAGTGGAAAACAAAGGTAAGGAAAAGTAGTTGTAGGAATCAATCTCACTGATGAGAAGATTTGAGTTTTACTTGGGTCATGATCCTAGGATATTGGGAAACTGTGGCTTTTCCATCATTAAATTGTAATGTCTCATCTTGACAATGGAGAACTCTGCAAAGTGCAATGGTATAACGCGGGTGAGTCCACACAACAAAGCAAGAATGCTTGAGTCTAGTTCTAGTGAACACTGTCTTGGGAGTGGCTACACAGGACCTGAGCCCTCCTCACACCAATGCTTTGTTGCTGTCTTTAAGCATTCATTTCCCTTTGCAAATGCCAGCTGTGTGTGACATGTCACTTCCAGAACAGAAATGCTCTCCTTCCCGGATCTTCCTTTCCAGCAAGAGGAGAGGGCAGCTTGCTTCTAAACTACATCCTGGTTGTCTCAAGTGGCTGGGAGAAAACTCCATAGTCTCAGTAAAAGCACTGTGGGGTATCATGATTCCCTCGTTACTAGAGAAAATGAAATGCAAAAGAAAAGGGAAAATAATTCATTGTTTCATGGTGGAGTGAGGTCCTCAGGAAGAGTGTTGGGTCAGGACTGGCTGTGGATAGTTAAAGGACAGGGTACAGGATTTAACATTCATTTTGTGTTGCAGACTAGCCCTCCTTAATGGTTGGAGACTGGTGTTTTTGACACAGATGTCTCTTCAAACAGGTTCCACCTCAGCCCACAACAGGATTATCACATGTATTCCTGTTCCTAACTCCTCTTACTACTCTTCAACTGAATGTTCACTGAGGATCCCTCTCCTCTCTTTTCTCCACATCCTACATATGTCTCCTGAGCTCCAAACTCCTTGCAACCCAACACTGTGTGTTGCAAGGGGACAGGAGGTAACAGAAGCAAATAGGGAGCTTTGGGATCTGGTCCTCAGATTCCAAAGACTTAATTTCTTCTATCTTCTTAATTTAAGAAGCCCTAGGGAGACTAGCAAAGACAATAACCTTGTAAAAACCTTTCTTTCATCAGATGAATCCCATTCCTCAGGTTCCGGTGAAAAAAATGATGCTTGCTTTGATACAAGAAGAACCTCTGCTGTGCTCTTAAGCAGCCTCTTGGCACAATTGAAGCTGTCTAAGGAGCACAGGCATCCTTGGTATCTGCTCACCTCTTTTGGGATGAGTAATGGTGCAAGCAAAGAAACAGAGAAGTCTTCAAAGGCTCTGAAAACCATCTCAGTATACTTAAACTACTAGAAGATCTAGATGATATAAACAGCACCCTCTTTATTGCCCATTTTAATTCCCCTTGGGGGTTCCAGGAGATGTGTCTAAGCTCAATGAGGAGATCACATCTGTACTCCAGCAAACAGAATTGTTTTTTTGCCATCCTTATTACAACCTGCCTTTTACTTTCTCACATTCAGATGAGTTCACACTACTATACATTACTTGGTTACCAGTTCCACACAGTCCAGGCTGAAAACACTGGTTTCCTTCAAGAGGAGGCTGCGCTGTTGTCCACGTATGTCCCATTTCAATGAACTGTGCCAGATTCTTTTTCTGGCATCTCTTAGAGTCTTTGTCCGAAAATAGCCGGAAAACCCCATATCCAATCAAATTCTTATTTTATTGTGGCTTTGCCAAACATATCACACACTGAAGAGTGGAATAAAAACTGGTAGATCCATAACATACCCTGCTCTTTTCTCTCTGCACCTGAGCTGGCTCTCCTTTTATCCACAGAATCATAGAAACAGCTAGGTTGGAAAAGACTTTTAAAATCAAGCCCAACCTTTACCCTAGCACTGCCAAGTCCATCCCTAAACCATGTCACTGAAGGCCTCATCTATACATTTCTTGAGCATTTATAGCATGTTTCGTCTCAGCATTTCACCCTGGTGTGGTGCACATCTTCTCATCTCACTTTCTTTCAAATAGTACATTTTGGACACCCTGAAAGTTTGATTAGGCCATTAGGAGCCCCCACTTTGTTTTAGCATCACACAAGAGCAGTTAAAAAACAAGTAAGGATATCACATAATAATTGTTTTGTTTTACACTCTGACCTACGAAAAACACATCCAGATCGGATCAGTGTTACCCTTTAACCAGTCAAGTCTCACTGAACAGCCTAATACTGAGCCTAAGGACTGCAGTGTTTTGAAGGAGTAATCTCTTTAAAAGAGAGAAGAAAGACATCAGTTTTAGCCTGCAATACCATAGGGTGTTAGTCAACAGAGAAAAGACTTTGCTTCTCTGATTCCCCTGGGTCTAGATGTGGAGCTGGATGCACACTTCTGGGTGGGTATCCCCTTCTCACAGACAAGACCCTGAAGGCTAAATTGTCTTTCCTGGCTAAAGACATAGGAAGGAGAGCGGGAAGAGGATCTAAAGGATGACTCTTCCTGGAATTGCATGGCTACCAAAATAATCCTTTGGGGATTAATGAGCTCAAAGCCAAGCTAGAGTCATCCTCCTTCAGGAAGTCTAACCCAAGCAGTGAGTGGCGATGCAGTGGGTGAAGGAGTCGCAACCAGCTCCATGGTGGTCTCCAAGCTACAGGCCTGGAAGAATACAGTTTGCTATGTCCTCTCTTTTTAGCTCTGTTTTTCATTGGTGTTAGCAACCACATCAGAGTTAGCTGAGTTTTCAAATGACGTATCAAGGAGTATTGTGATTGATCTTTAGGACCTATAGAAATCTGCTGGGCTGCATTTGCTCCCATCAGGGGGGAATTCAGACCTCTCGCTCACCCAGTGCTTCAGCTTTGTGGGCCAAGCTCAGCTTTGAAGTCAACAGCTTTAGAACAACTTCTTTGGCTGTTGAAGTTCATAGAGCACATCTGATTTACACTAATGTGGAGAATCTGGCATGTCACTCCTGCTGGAGCGGATGGCATTAGCCCAAGTCTGAATTTAGCCTTTTGACTTTCAAAAATTGGCTGCAAAATGAGGGATCCTTGTCAGCTTTAAGATTGATGTTCTATGACTCCAAGCACGTTTGTCATCTGTTTGCAAAGTGAAAATAAGCCTACAGTTGTTGACAGTAAATGAAGTAATATTTACATAATACAGTCATACCTGTTTCCTGGTAAAGAGATCAATGCATATTTCTTTTTGCAATAACACATCCATGCTGTATATCTTTGCAGAGACAATAATATTTGAAGTGAAACATTCATCCAGCTATATAATTATTTCTATTGTTTTCCATTTGTGTTTTGTTCCCTAATAGTTTATTACTAGTGGCCAATAGTCAAAAACAATCCAGAGGGACGCAAGACAGCCCCCTTTTCCAGGTCTTTTTGAAGATATCTTGGTTATTAAAACTACTGTCATTAAGATTGGTGCTCAGAGTCTGCTCCCAAAACTGAGGCCCCATTGCTCCAGGTGGTGGGTGCAATGGCAGCAAAAGGCATTACCTGCCCACAGGAACGTATAGCTGGGAAAAAGCACAGGAGGGACACAGCCACCATACAGTAGATCGGAAACAAAACTGCCATGAGGTGTCCCATACCTTTCCCACCTTCCTCCTGGATGTTGACTTTTGCATTCAAATTTGCAGCCAAATTAGCTATGGTAAAGTGGGTGGTGGGGAGAAGGGAGGGGGTGATCTCTGGGATATTCCACATAATAGGAAGCCGGTGTCATAGTTGTTTGAGGGACCCTGCTCGGTGGCTTTCTTGCAGTCAGCTCTGGCACAACAGAAGTATTGCTCTACCTGCACTGGGAGACTAAGAATGCAGCATGGGTCAGAGGAGGCATTCGTTGGTGACTCTGTCCTAGACTTTAATAGGCTGGAGAGCAGGTGAGATGAGACCCAGTCCTTTTTTTCTCTCAGTTGTCTTTTTCTTTAGCTGAGAAAGTTTCATTCTTCTGTCCTATAGCACCTTCCAGACTATATGGTTCCTAAATCACCTCAAGCAAATCAATAACAGTAAATAAATACCAAGGTGCCTCCACTATTAAGACACTTGTGTGGCCTATCTTGGGTAAATACTGAAGATAGCAATCACAATTTAGTAATTATTTCCCCCTCTTTCCACCTCCATAGCCCACTATGAACACACAGCTTCTAAAGAAAACCCTACAGCTATTTTTCCCCACACAGCAGTATCAACATAACAAACTCTTCAATCAAACAAGTTCCCCTCTCGTCCCTCCAGCTGCCCTTACATTTTCACCCTGGTGCAGAATGATGCTCTGAGTCAACTGGATACTCACCTCCACCTACTCAAGAGCGGCTGTATTTCATGCTGCCTCTGTTACTCTGGGTGTCATGCAAATGGGGAGCAGCAGTTACGTTCCTAGCATGGAACAGTGTGGCTCTTCACATCTGTGTGGCTTTATTTGTTCTTAAAATCAAGAGTTAATTTGCCCTAGTGCAAAAAATTTTATGCTGCTCTTGCATACCCAGTCTGGACTGGCCACTGGGTAAAAGAGGAAGCAAAGGAAGGTTTCTTAGTAGGAATAGAGTTAACAAAGGAGGGATTCCTGGTAGGCAAAGCTAAAGGAAAAACTGGTTTCTAATTCCATCCAGTAAAACTGGTTGGACAAAGCCTTGGGCTTTGGCTGCATTATCAGGATTTAACCATCATAAGATGAAGAGTGGGCAAGCCTGAATCTCTGAATTTGGTTCCACAGCCACAGATATCTTCTTGGCCAACTCAATGGTGCCGAAGAAAAACTCAGGTTAGGTTGTTTATCAGCCCTTTTCTAACAGATGAGTCTTCTTGGCTCATCTGAACAAGAGGCGATGTGATGAGGGAGGGAATGGCTTTAGGATGTGCAGATGCTGTGTTATCCAGGTGTGAAAGGTGACCTGGTCTTATCCTCCCTGACATATCTCTAGCTATACCTTTCAAGGTTTAAAAGTCCCTCTTGGCTTTGGTAATGGAGAAGCTGATGGGAGTTGCAAACCATGCAAGACTGTGCATTTGATGAGACAGAGTTAGCTAGACCTTTTCTCAAGTCCTGAGCATCAGATAACGAAGATGATGACCTCTCACCACGAGCCAGCTCATCTTACACTGGGCTGTAAAAATGAGAGACCTCCTTCTGAGTGATGAGGATATGTAACAACTCTCTTGATTTCGTACCTATATCCCTTCCTTCTTTCACTTGCTCTCCTACATCTCTCGCTATGCTTGCCCCCTGTGGATGAAACGCACCCCATCTAGTCCAAGTCTACCCCAACTCCTGTGCAGCTGAAGGCATCAGTTAGGACTTGCATTCTTACCTCTTACTTTTCTGTGGGGTAAATCTCAGAAGCTCTCTCCATCATCCTCATTCCTTTGCCAGGTCCTATAGGACTAGCTACAACCACAACACTGAGAGGATGAGCTGCGAATGGTGTGCTCTTAAACAACTGCTTGGCTCTTGAGTGGCTTTGCTCAAGGGCTTAATAAATCCATCACAGGCTGCTCCAGTTCCCAAGTGTCTGCACCTCATAGGAGGGAAAGGAAAACTTATGTTTTCATTATAAGAAATGGAGTATAGAGAAGTGAAGAGACATTCCTGAAGTTACACCCCTGGACAAATCTTTATGCTACAGCTAGGAAATAAGCATCTGAATATCTTGCATTTATATTGATGTATGAAATACATTTGGGTCAGACATACTCAGTGTGTTTCTACAGCACCTAGCACAACAAGGTGCAAATCCTGAACAAACACTGGTAATACACTATAGACAGACCTCAGTGGTGGTGTTGTGGTTAATGTGGACTATTTTTTCTGCTCTTGACCCTGCTATCTGTGAATGTCTCATCACATGTATTTATCAAATATTTAAATTGTCTTAGGGGAAAGTCCTTCTTGGGGAGAATTCCCTTGTGGGTGTAAGGCATTTAAGAACTTATTTCCCTGTGCATCTTGATGGGTTGTACTCCCAAATCATTCTGGATGCTCTTATCAATCTACAGGGTAGATCACCCACTTCACGTAGGTTCTGTATGTGATGGAAATGATCTTCCTGTGAAGAAGGGCCTCTCTATTTCATTTAACCATTGACTTTTTTCTGGTTCATCATTGCATTGTTAGTCATAATACTTGCAGTTAGTTGTACCACTCGTCAAGTAGGCACTTTTAAAGGACAGTGCAGCTCTCCAGTTATTTCCCTGAACCTTTTCTATACAGCACCCTTCTTGAGCTCCACCATATTATCCATGCTCAGGATGTACACAACCAGTTTAAAAGACTGGTCCAATCATGTTTTATTTTATTCATTGTCTATGTTATTTTGAGAAGCTGAGGAAGTTAACCATGAAAAAGCAAAGGGAAAGAGACTGCAGCAGCATCCCTGAGCTGCTCTGCAAAACCTTCCTTTAAATTTCCTTGCATTGGCAAAGCAAAAGCTTAGAGCAAGTGTCAGCTTTTGGCCACCAGCTGGAAACATTAGTAGTGATGAGTACCATGGGCAGCAAAATGCTGCCACCCAGGATTGAGGGGCAAACATCTGTGGCTGTCAGCCTGTTTCCATTCAGCCTTTAAACAGCCCAGCAGAGATTTGTGGATGTGCGTGTGAGGGCCCTTTCCTTATCAAAGAATATCCTTGTAATGTGTTTGGGGCTGGGTAATAATAGGCAGCATCGGTGAATGATGTTTCATTATATTTTTTTAAGTGCATGTCTTCTAGTGGGTGATTCATCAGCTGCTATTACAAGAAAGTATGTTGGGAAGCTTGCAGCTGTGGGCTCAGACTGCAGTTTCTGTGTCGTTGCTAGGGATTCTGCATTAAATATCCCAATTCTCTGCACTTAAAACTAGGAAAAATTGACATTCTGACTTCCCATAAGAGAATGGAATACGTGATTCACAGCCCTTCTTCTGCAACATTAATCAGGCCCTGTTTACAGGGAAAAGAGCCAAGGGGGGTGGTTAGAGCCAAAGAGGTATGCTCAGAAAGCCAAATGGTGATGTCATCTGGGGCAAAACAGTAACGGCAAGCCATTTAACTGGCTGAGGTGGCTTGTAGTGGGAGCAAATCCCAGTTAAAAGATGGAGATGCATTAGGGTTTCTTGGCTGTGGCATTGACTGCTCTGGTTTTACTATAGGTTGTTTATGGAGGAGGATAACAGAGCCATCAGTGAGCACTTAGGGTTCAAGTTGGGCAGCTGAGTCCTGCAGATCTGCTGTGAGAGTGGGGGATGAGAAGTTCATAGTGCTGGGCTTTGAATTCCCAGCAACTTCTGTGTGTTGTGTGGAGTAGGTTTGAGGGTTTCTTTCCAAAGGGTGCAATTATCTGATTTTCTTCTTGTGTCATATCCTGTTGATATGTGGATTATTTCTTGGGCTGCCATGGTGCTGGGTAATGTACATGTGTGTAAGGTATTGCTCCTCATCCTGGTCATTTTCAGCCTATGTGGAAAAGGGAAGAGTTGTGACTTCCTTTTTACATGTGGACTAAGGGAAGTGAAGAGGGATTTCCTTGGACACACAGGAAAACAAAGCCAATGTGCCTCAGCTGGGAGAGGACACAACTTTCCATAGTAAATCCTCTTATAACTGTGAGATGGTTCACCTGATATCATATGAAACCTCCTTTACACACAGGAAACACAAATTATTTTGCAAGCTGAACAAAGTTTGAACAAATCCGTTTCTGTCTCTCCTTCATTTAGAGAAAATCCTCGGGATGAGTGTGTCAAGGTTTTCATAAAACATGGTGATACTACATCCAGACACTGCAAACGACTTGCAGGAAGGCTCCTTCTTGGATTTTGGGCTGTCTTCTCAGTCATCTTTCTTGCAGGGTGGATCCTGATTGTCTGCCTAAAGAGATGTAGAAAGGAACCTGAAGAAGAAGATTTAGAGTCTGGCTGTCCCACCTGCATTCTTTGTGTGGCATGGAAATCTCCAGGTAAGCCAGCAGCAAAATGTTGTTTGGGAGATTAGAAGCAATTCTGAACAACACATATTGTCTTATTAGAAACTGTTCTCCTGGGCACTGATTAAAAACTGTTAAGTTAGGGACCAGGTTAGGAAAACTAAGGCCCAGTTAGAATTAAACTTTGCTAGGGATTCTATAGGTACATTGCAAATAAAAGACAGACTAGGGGCAACTTATGCCCCTTCTGGAAGCTATCAGGAGGACTGGCTACCCTGGATTTGGAGAAGGCTGAGGTTCTTAATTACTTCTTTGCCTTAGTCTTTAATGGCAAATGCTCTGACCACACCACTCAATTCTTGAAAGGCAGACACAGGGGCTATGAGAATTAAGACCCTAGACCCACTGTAGGAGAGGATCTGGTTCGAGACCATCTTTAGAACCTGAACAAATACAAGACCATGGGACCTGATGAAATCTATCTGCTGGTCCTGAAGGAGCTGGCAAATGAAGATGCTAAGCCACTGTCCATCATATTTGAAATATCATGGCAGTCAGGTGAAGTTTCTGATGACTGGAAAAAGGGAAATATAACCCCCATTTTCAAGAAGGGAAAAATGGATGAGCTGGGGAACTACAGAGCAGTCAGTCTCATTTCTGTGCCTGGCAACATCGTGGAGCAAATTATCCTGGAATGCATGCTAAGGCACATGAAAAACAACAAGGTGCTTGGAGACAGCCAGCATGGCTTCACTAAGGGGAAATCCTGCCTGACCAATCTGGTGGCCTTCTATGATGGGGCTACGGAACGCATGAACAGGGGTAGAGCAGTTGATGTCATCTACCTGGACTTGTACAAGGCATTTGACACTGTCTCACATGACATCCTTGTCTCTAAGTTGGAGAGACGTCAATTTGATAGGTGGACCATTCGGTGGATAAAGAAGTTTCTTGGTTGGACCAGTGGAAATTCTCTAAGTCAGACCTTTGGTTTAGTCTTGTACAGAGAGAGAGAACAAAGAGCAAGCCAACCAGAATTTGGGATGGTGTGATATTATCAGTGATGTGCCTACTGCTTCTCTGCCTAAGTTCTGAGAACTCACATACATGGGACATAGGATTGAGGAGCCAAAACAAACTGTAGGGCTTGGCTCAGGAGAGGAAGATGTTAGCATATGTCTTCCACTGTAAAGCTGTAGCTCTAGTATGTAAACCAACATGGGTATGTTTCTTCATACAATATCGAAGAGGTTGGCCATTGATGGTGCAATAGAGTCTGAAAACACTGTGAATGCTGTGTTTAGAGGTGGCAGAGGTAGATGGTTTGTTATACCTCAGAGGTTGATTGTTTCCTCTGTTGTAAATCTCAAAGAAATCTGTAAGCTTCTTAGCAGGCAATAATAAGATCATAATGATAGAAAATAATAACTGATAGACGAAAAAGAAGAACACAGAAAGCAAAATATTGCATGGACTGGCTGAATACCTCAGGGACACAAGCAGGAGGAAGGTCTGTGCCCTCTGTTAACTCTTTGCATGCTTTTAGTCCACTATTTAATTCTGTCATATTTCAGCTTTTCCTTCATTCACGGCACAAGAAAATGGTGAGTGGGGAAATTTAGTGAGTAACAACGGGGCATTTTGAGGCTTTGTGTAGCACAAGATGCCACTATGAAGCCAGGTAGTCAACTAGGGATGAAGACAGTGATTTACACAAGCTGATGATCTGGCTCCCCCTTTTCTAGTATGTCAACATACATTCATCCTTATGCCAGCAACATGCAGGCTCCCATTGCAATCATTTAATAAGTTTAAGGAAGTTCCTGTTTTGATCTTTTGTTATAATCAGTGTTATTACGAATGCAAACAATAACCAGAACAATTGTAGTCATCAATGGAGCTATTGGTGAAGAATACAGGGCTTTCCTGCTTAGACACAACTATGAAGAGGACTGTTTACTTAGCTAGCCTGTCCTTTTATAGTTACCAACAGGAAATGTTTGCAATGTTTGTGTAAGGAGACTCCGAATTATCCCACATGATCTCTTCAAAGGGATGTGAGAACAGAATGTACGTTTTAAGTAAAATCTCACTGCCCTTTTTTCGCCTGAAAAGTGAGCACATATGGTTTTGATGGACTTGCCAACCTATCGTCTATGTCTTTACAGCCCAGGTTTGCCACATTCTCACCTCTACATGGAAAGGTTTTGGATTAAAACCCTTTTCTTATTTTGGCTCCCCCTGAATTGCTTTAAACGTTGATAGTATGATAAGGCCAACTTGACTGAAACAGCTTCTATAACCAGGTGTCCAGATGTTTGCCATACTGAAGACCAACACATCCTCACAGAGGGTGGCTGGAGTGGGATTATCTGGAGTGAGAAGAACGGACACCTGTGATCGTATAGGAACAAAAGCATGAGACGGCATCTTTTTGGTCACCTACAGGAGTGGAGTGTTGGGAACTTACTGGACTGTCAGCAGATTAACCAGCGTGTCTTTATAAACAATAAGCTACTGTTGCAAGTGTAAATTAGGGCTTAGTTTTGTCTGGATCTTGTTTCTTGTTACACAGACTTATACAGCAAATAAACTGCAGTTCAGAAAGCATCTCAGCCTCCACCTCAGTAAACCAATGACGCGCACAGAGCAAGCATCAGACTCACTTTGATTGACAGGGTTTTGTCATTTAAAGCTACAGAATTACCTGTTAAAACCCATTAATACATGGGTGGTGGATGGAAATGTCTTGTAACCTAGATAATGTAAAACATTTATGAGCTCTAGAGCTGGGGGTCCTGTTAGCTTATCACAGACAGGTAAGCAAAGTGACTATTCCCTTGCTGTACAGTGGCATTTGTATGCCAATTTACGATTTGAGTCCCATTAGGGGTGGGAACTATTTTATCCACATTTTACACAGGGGGGGAGGGAGGTAGAGAGAGAGATTAAGGGGCTTGCCCAAGGTCACGCAGGAAGCCTGTGCTAAAACCAGGATATGAACATAGATTTCCTGAGCCTCCATTTGCTGCATTAACCACAAGCTCTTCCTTCCTCCTTCATTTGGGAGAAACAAGTTTTCTTTAAGAGGTGCCCTGCAGGGAACTTGGCTACAAGGTTCTTTGCATGTGCAGAAGACTCTACAGGCAAGTGACATCCTTGCACTGAAGCACAGCTTTGCAAGTATTTGTGTGCTTGTACCGGAAGAAACAAGTCACCCATACAAGTATCTATCCCTTTCTCTTCAGCACTGAAGTTTGCTGGTGCAGAACTGCTTTGCAGCTGTAGGGTTGTGCAATTTGATGACTGTGACCATGCTTACGAAGAGCACAGCCTCTGGGAAGTGGTTTTAACCTGCTGGCCCATACATAGACATCTTCACTGCAGATCTGAGCTGATTGCCCAAGGGCTGGTCAAAGAAAGAACAGTAGGTTAAGTTGGAGACTTGCGTAAGTGAAGATGCCTTTGTCCCTGCTGGACCTATTGCCAGCTCCAGGACATGGACAAAGTCTCATCTTGTATTTTCATTTGATACTTGCTCAGGAATTCCTTTCTTTCCAGATATGGCAGAAGTCAGACTTTCTCTCACAGGTATCAGTGGAAAAGTGTCCTGCAGGATCAAAGAGCAGGAACTAGAAAAGGCTCATGCTGGATGAGCACCTTAGGTGTCAATGGGTAGGAATGTCATTTCAGCATCTCATGATGAAAAGCCCCACCTCTTCCATCAGGGACATGCTGGGGAAAAATGGACCAGACACAGCATATCACCAGTTCTACATAATTTTTGTAAAACAGAAACTTCCTTTAAGTGATTGGTCTCTCTTAATTTCCAAGGGACAGATATTGTTCCTCTGGCATTTACTGCCATCATTGTATAGGATAACCACGATGAGGTAAACAGCAGCTTGAGTTTCCTCTATCTGCCTGTGTAACCAAACCACCATTCAGAAGAGGGACTTTTTAACCCACATGCACATATGCAAAATGAATTATGTTGTCAGTGGCATCACCTCTGATTACAAATGACAATACAGTGCTATGGTATTTTCCTGTGCAGGTTGAAAGAAAAGGACATTCCCAAATAAGTTTCTGTGGTTAGTCTTTTGTGGTCATCTACTCCCCTTCCTATCATATTCCCCAAGCATTAACACAGATCAGAGGCCACATGCCTTTTATTCTCCTAGGCACTTGTCACCATCTCATCTCCAAATTCACCTGGGCAAGGACCCAGCTGCTTATCTTAGACTACTTTTGTGCTGAGCACAGGATCTATCCGCTCATGGGGAAAACAGAAACTTCCCCATCTCACCACAATATCGTTGCTGCTTATCTATCCTTGCATTTGGTAACCAACCATAGGGATTTTCTTTCAGGAGAGATGTTGGCTGAAGGCTACAGTTCCCCAGCGAAGACTGGGATGGGATGCAATCACTCAACCTAACCGCAGGCTGCAGGGGCAGAATGAGGGCAGCAAGGATATTCTAATGGGTAGCCTAAAAGATGTGCTGCCTTTGTTCACTGCTTTACCATTAACTGGTCGCAGGTAAGATGGTTTTATCTGAAATATTGAGTCCAGTTTTTCTGCTCAGTTAATGACTGATACAGACTCATAAGCTTAGAGTATGCTAAGAAAGTGCAAGCAGGGAAGTTGTGGATAGTGCTGGAATAGATTCTGAGGGTGGAAGGAATATCAGGCATCCTGTTAAAAATTAATCTCCAGGGTTTTGGCAGCACACTGTAAGCAGTGTCTCACAGGCACACCCTATTACTATAGCTTTTATTGAGCTAACAAAGATGTACCCGGATACAGGGAAAAAAATATATTGAAAGCGCATCCTTCTCTAGCGAAGCTTGTCTTTCTTTGGTCAAATGTAGCTTCCTCACCCCCTGCTTTTTTTCATTTCCTCATAGTTTCCATTATGTCAGAAAAACATTCAAAATATTCCTCGAGAATTTTAATGTAGTTAGGATATTTCTTGAGTCAAAAGTCCAATTTAATGACAAATTGATATACTTAAGGGCACATTTGTGATTTGGGACTCTTAAAAGTGAGTACAGAGAACTAAATTTGCTGCTAGAAATTCTAACCAAAAACTGTGATAGCCTTCCTCCTTTGTCATTCCTAGTGCCACACTCAGTTGCATTTCAGATCTGGAACTCTAGCTAAGTACTGATGTTTTCAATGGGATGTCTTTGTGGATTTAAATATTACTAACGTGTAAACGTAATAGACCATATCTCATCCTAATTGATAACAAATTTTAAGAGAGCTGCCAACATGTTCTTGCTGAGACCCCAAAGTTCATTGTATTTCCTTATAATTGTGTCCTGTTCAAAAGATGTATGTCTATGCACTTGCCATTAGACATGATGCTTAAAGGATTTGGTCAACCCATCATGGTTATGTATAGTGTGACACAGAGACCACACAGGTTTCAAATATTGATCAATGTATGGCCAGTGTATCCTGTTTTTAAACAAAGTCAGGAGCCAAATCATTGGTGAGTGTTTGTGACTAACTTGGAAAGATAATCAGGTCTTGCTTGAGTTGACAAAATGAAAAGATCAAAACCCATCTGTGCATTGTGGCTGTATAGGTCAAGCTGGGCTGTGTTTATGCAAATTCCCATGAACCCACATGCACTAAAACCTAATGGGAATCTTGCGGTACTACTAGATACGAGATCAGCTGTCTCACCATGACCATCCAGACATGCAGATACATCTGAAATGGGAAACAGGGGATTTTACCAGTGGGATACTTCACCTCAGACCACAAAGTCTAAACCTTCAGATTCACTGACCTGAAAATCAATGTCGGGCTGTGGCAAGACAAAGGTCCTCTATTTTAGGGTGAGTGTGGACAGCTGAGAGCTCTGGACCAGCATGAAGCTTGACCAGCTGTGATGTCCTCTCATGAAGGGTTATAGAACTTGATGGCAGCAATGAGTACCTGGAGGGGAGAGGTATATATGCTGCTTTCAGCTATGAGGGTTGTGATGTGACTGTGTCCCAGGGCTACCATTTTAGACATCCAAAGGTGTCTTATTTAAGATGAAAGAGGAATCACTATGGATCAGATGTCCATTTAGTTCAGATGAATCTCATCTGTTGAATTAATATTTTTGGGTAGATATGTGCACAACACTGTATGGAAATATATGAAAATATAGATTCTTGGATCCTGGAAAAAGTATTCCTGTGGGAACATGAGACTTGACCCTAATAAAGAGGAAAACAAGGACATGGAGCTTTGCTCCTTTCAACTAGTAGTACGTTCTGTAGACAAACCTGGTGCTTTTGTGAATTTCTGGTTGTATATGATAATGTAGAAATACTAATTATGAAGGCAATTTCCCTTCTCTCCACCTTCTTCATAACCCTTGACAGCAAGTCAGGATTTGCCTTTTGAATGGAGAAGTTATTTTTATTCAGATTGTGGAAGATTTTCCAAACTCCACATATATTGTTATGTCTCTCAAATGCATTACATCACAAAACTCTTCTGAAAGGTGTCCAAATCCTGCATTAAAATGCTTGTGGGAAAAGTTGAAAAAATAAATGGTTTATGTTAAATGGTATTTGGAAGAGGGAATGAAATGCATTGCGCGGATATGGTAGAAAGGTAATGTACTAATGGATGCTTTAGTTTTGAATTAAGTGTTACGCTCTCCCTCATTAAACTCCATTCTGAAGTTATGTGAACTTACGTATGCCTTCCCCCTCTTTGCTGCTTTTACACTGGATAGCGTGTAAGAGAAGAGTAGTAAAGTATGAACTCTGAATATTATGCCTTGAAAAACGTAACCAAAGCAGGTGGTTTTGTGTTAAATTAGGAGAGAATCTGATCTGGCTATATTTCAAATAGTGACATGGAGCACTCTGGAAAACAGCAGATTCAACTTTTGCCTCAAGGCTTGATGGGACTTATACTGTGTGCCTTAGAAATCCAATGCTGCTTCAGTTCATGCTGAGAGGAAGAACAGCATTTGACATTTCTCTCAGCACATACTTGTTGAGTGTGGTGGACACTGGCCTGTGAAGTTTGGGTACTATTGATATTAAACATCTTTATTGGTGAGACTTTTGCTCTAGAAAGGTTTATCCCCATTGTGCTTTTACGGTGCTCCCATGGGCCAAATATTCTGACTGTTTGCATTGGGATACTCTGGGGACATCATGCAAGCCTTGCTATATGCCATGAAGGGAAATTTAGGGCCTCTTGGCCTTCACAACATCCTCTAGGAACACTTACTGTACTTTTCTGGACAGCTCCAAATTTGGAAAGCTACCTGTCTGAGCATCCAGAGCCTTTAAACACATATCCCACATATAGCTCTTTCAGCACTCCTCAGTGCCCAGTATTTCAAAGGTTTGCGGACAAACCTTGCACATATCCAGCTTTTTCTCAGAATCAGCCAAGTCCAGAAGATCATGGCATACTGTCTGACCTCACATCCCATCCCAGCCAAGCATATGACAAAAAGTATTCTGCTAGCCTCCCTTGGACCATCTCCAAAGCCAGGCTCCCAGAGGTCTTGTCCTGTGACGGGAACATACTAATGTGAGCATTGCAAACACCTGCTGAACAGTGATGGTGGCTGAGGAGAGGCTTAAGGGCCCCAAAGAGGATTTTGATTCACTTTTCATAGTGCAGAGTTCTCTTTAAGGACTGTATTGTGCTGACTTTGAGAAAGAAAGCAATGACTGCATTTTATGAGGTGTCCTATACCTGTGAACATGATTCACATGTTCAGGGGATCAGCGTCTTCAGGGTATTCTCTCTTTGCTCTGTCCACTCTCAGGTTTTGATATGTTTTAGGTAGAAGTCAGGCTCCTCATTGCTCAGACTGGACAATTCTGACAAAGTTGCATGATAAGGCAGTTCATCCTCTGAAGGTATCTATCTCCCAGATGATGGTTGAATGGCCAACATAGATCAGATGCATAACTCAGATGGGTCAAGATAAATGATATCCCACACTTACCTACCTGGTACTTAGTTGTCTGGGACCTCAAAGTATATAGGGATACCAGACCAAGCTTGTGCTACTGCAGGTTCATAAACATGCTT